>CABHPQ010001123.1:21601-39240 GCA_902168405.1 Peromyscus aztecus
GATTCCCTCGTTCTCCCCCCTCCTGCCCCTCCCCCTCCCCCCCGGTCCACCCCCCATTTCCATCTCCTCCAGGACAAAGACTCCACCGAGGATTGAGATCAACCTGGTGGACTCAGTCCAGGCAGGTCTAGTCCCCTCCTCCCAGGCTGAGCCAAGCCTCTTTGCTAAGCCCCAGGTTTCAAACAGCCAATTCATGCACTGAGCACAGGACCCGGTCCAACTGCCTGGATGCCTCCCAAACAGATCAAGCCAATCAACTGTCTCACCCATTCAGAGGGCCTAATCCAGTTGGGGGCCCCTCAGTCATTGGTTCACAGTTCATGTGTTTCCATTCATTTGGCAACTCGTCCCTGTATTCCATCCCTCCCTGGTCCCAACAACTCTTGCTCTCATAAAACCTCCTCCTTCTCACCAAATGGACTCCCGGAGCTCCACCTGGGGCCTGACCATGGGTATCTGCATCCAGTTCCCTCAGTCACTAGATGGGGTTTCTAGCACGACAATTAGGGTGTTTGGCCATCCTATCACCAGAGTGGGTCAGTTCGGGTTATTTCTCGACTATTGCCAGCAGTCTATTGTGGGGACATCTTTGTGGATTTCTGTGGGCCTCTCTAGCACTTTGCTTCTTCCTATTCTCATGTGGTCTTCATTTACCATGAACATTCCTTGTGTTCCCTCTCTGTTTTTGATCCAGTTGGGATCTCCTGCTCCCCCAAGTTCTCTTTCCCTCGCCCCTCGGCCCTCATTACCCCCACTCACGTCCAGACTGTTCATGTAGATCTCATCCATTTCTCTGTCATTGGGCGATCCCTGTGTCTTTCTTGGGGTCCTGTTTTCCAGGTAGCCTCCCTGGTATTGTGAGTAGCCGTCCAGTCATCCTTGTTCCACAACTAGTATTCTCCTATGAGTGGGTACATACCATGTTTGTCTTTCTGAGTCTGGATTACCTCACTCAGGAGGATTTTTTCTAGATCCATCCATTTGCCTGAAAACCTCATGATGTCATTGTTTTTCTCTTCTGAGTAGTATTCCATTGTGTATATGTACCACATTTTATTTATCCATTCTTCGGTTGAAGGGCATCTAGGTTGTTTCCAGGTTCTGGCTATTACAAATAATGCTGATATGAGCATAGCTGAGCAAGTGCCCTTGTGGTATGATTGAGCACTCCTTGGGTATATGCCCAAGAGTGGTATAGCTGGATCTTGGGGGAGATTGATTCCCAGTTTTCTAAGAAAGCACCATATTGATTTCCAAAGTGGCTGTACAAGCTTCCATTCCCACCAGCAGTGGAGGAGAGCTCCCCTAACTCCACATCCTCTCCAGCACAAGGTGTCTTCAGTGTTTTTGATCTTAGCCATTCTGACTGGCATAAGGTGGTATCTCAGAGATGTTTTGATTTGCATTTCCCTAATGATTAGGGACGTTGAGCAATTCCTTAAATGTCTTTCAGCCGTTTGTGTTTCCTCTGCTGAGAATTCTCTCTTTAGTTCTATAGCCCATTTCTTAATTGGACTGTTGGGCAGAGATACATCACCCTTTACAATAGCCACAAATGGTATAAAATACCTTGGGGTAACACTAACCAAGCAAGTGAAGGACCTATATGACAAGAACTTCAAGTCCCTGAAAAAAGAAATTGAAGAAGATGTCAGAAAATGGAAAGATCTCCCATGCTCATGGATAGGCAGGACTAACATAGTAAAAATGGCAATTTTACCAAAAGCTACCTACAGATTCAATGCAATCCCCATCAAAATACCAACACAATTCTTCACAGACCTGGAAAGAATAATACACAACTTCATATGTAAAAACAAAAAACCCAGGATAGCCAAAAGAATCCTGTACAATAAAACAACCTCTGGAGGCATCACAATCCCTGACTTCAAGCTCTACTATAGAGCTACATTAATAAAAACAGCTTGGTACTGGCATAAAAACCGTCATGTGGACCAATGGAATCGAATTGAAGACCCTGACATTAATCCGCACACCTATGAACATATAATTTTTGACAAAGAAGCCAAAAGCGTACAATGGAAAAAAGAAAGCATCTTCAACAAATGGTGCTGGCATAACTGGATATCAACGTGCAGAAGGCTGCAAATAGATCCATATCTATCACCATGCACAAAACTTAAGTCCAAGTGGATCAAAGACCTCAACATAAATCCAGCTACTCTGAACCTGCTAGAAGAGAAAGTAGGAAGTAGTCTTGAACGCATTGGCATAGGAGATCACTTCCTAAATATAACACCAGTAGCTCAGACACTGAGAGAAACAATCAATCAATGGGACTTCTTGAAACTGAAAAGCTTTTGTAGAGCAAAGAATACGGTCAACAAGGCAAAGTGACAGCCCACAGAATGGGAAAAGCTCTTCACCAACAACATCTGACAGAGGACTGATATCCAGAATATATAAGAAACTCAAGAAATTAGACATATATTGTCTTTATTGAAAGTGAGTGGAACTAATGCATGCTGTTACAATGTTTGTGTACCTGCTTGCAATATAAACCCACTGAAGTAAGAGTGGCATGGTTGTGATTGTGGTAACAGCCACTATTTGATTGGATTCAAGGCCTGATCCATGAGATAGAACCCATACATGACACTGTTATTGAGACCAAAACCATGAGAATATATATAGTTCATGATTCCTTGGGGGAAAACCTACTATTATTCTGCTCAGTGAATACCAATAAAATGACTCCTAATGACAGATTGCTATATTCCTATATTAGTACACCACTGTACTAATTTGATTACTAATTTGATTTGAATCAAATGGTGTCTAATTTAGATCCTGCTACATTATATCTAACAGGATAGCTTTAGTATTTATAGATAATGAAATGAACAAATACCTAATTAATGCAAAAAAAGATGCCACAAACAAGCATAAAACATTGCTGTGTAGAAGGGATACACAACATTCTAACAGAGCATGCCTTACCCAATATGCCTCTGCTGTATGTTTTGTCTTTTGAGTCAGAGAATGTAACATACAATTGAAGGAAGAAACTCACTCCGAACATTTGGTCTTCTTAAGGAAGTGTGACACCCCACAAGACAGTGCTCTATCGGTAGCAGAAGGAAAATAACCTCTGAATTGTTACTAAGGAAGGAAAGATTATTTTAAGACATCTCCAAATCTCTGATCATTTGGTCTTCTTAAGGAAGTGTGAGACTCTTCTTTATGATGGCTTCTCAGTATCTGCCTGAGTAGTTATGATTTCCACTGGGAAAGTTTACTCTTCTATAAAAAGATTAGAGTATACTATGGAATTATTTCCAAAATGAGGTGTGACAGAAAAAAAGAATAAAAACAGTCAATTATTTGAAGTTTATTTCAAAAGAATTGGACACATGCTTGAGCCTAAAGGCAACAAAATATGATGCATTATTTCATTTTACCCAGTATCAAATGGAGCAGGGGAACATTTTAAATCCACTCATTAAATAGTCAGTCTCTCAATGCAAACTTATAAGGAATGTAGTTTTTGACATATTGCTTAGTGACTTCTTTGCCTTGCAAAAGACTTTATCTGTCACTTTAAAAAGGATGTACACATCAATGGTTTTAAATCAGGTGATAAAAATATTTCATTCTAAAGGACAACTTGAAGATGTGAAGTAATGGTTTTAGGAAACAAGGGCCTAATTTTAGAAAAGTTTTTCAGAACATATCTTAAAAGACACAAGGCAGATTGTTTTCAAGAGGCTACATGCAGATAGATGTAAGCACTGTACTGAAAAATGGGGTTTTAGAGGAACAAGGTAGGGGTCAGTTAGAAGAAATTTTCTTTGAAGAAAGATGAAATGAAGTAAAGATTCTTTCTAAACCCAAATCAACTAATTTTTTTTTTACATGTTTGGCATCAGACTCAGAATCCTTCTTCAATCAATGCGGACACTGTTACTTGCCATTAACGATACAGTACTGTGTTGGGAGTTATTGAATTTACTCATTTCTAATCTATTATAAAATTCAGTATTATTATAATATGGCTATAATTCCATCAATAAGTATATTTACCATATACATATCATACTTCTATACAGTAAAGATTCTTGCTGTATAAAATAGTTTGATAACAGGTATATTAAACAAGTAGTATTTTATACTGCTTAATAATTATGAGTATTAAAAATATTTGATTTCAGAGATTTGTTCAAAGTTGATTTTGAAAGTGTATTTTAAAATGAATAAGAATGTATTTTATTAGATGGAGCCTGTGCATAGGTTTCTTAAATAATAAATCATTGAAAATGAAGTCAAAAGATTGAAACATCTCAAATTCTAAAATTAATACAATCTGGTTTTACTGGTTCCATATATAAATGTAGTGTTTTGTCCTTTGATCAAATTACATTTCTGAAAATATACAGTGAAAGAATAAAAGCCTATCTGATAAGGAGAAGCATATAATGTCACTAAAAGGCACTTAACTGACAGTGTCATACTCCTGCCAAATAATTCTGGCAATATATATTGAAGTGCTGGTGAAGTATTCTACCAGTGATCATCAGGCAAAAAGCTGAACATTTCTTAGATGACTGAAAAGCAGCTGATGATGAATATTTATACTAACTTTAAATTCTATCACCTAATATTATTCAGTATGAGTGTTAGGACATGCTTTTCTTTTGATCAGCACAGTGAGAGCCTCATTAGACTTTCATGCAATACTTTTTAACTAAAATGACAATATAAATAAATTGTTTGCTATATTTCAAAGATTAAAAAAAACTATTATTTAATAAAATATATTATCCATGTGAGAATACTCAATTGTGGTAAAATAAAGCTAATAAGTTAGTAATTTGTGGACATTTTAAGATTCATAGATGAACATGTTACAGCCTTAAACATTGTTTTATGATAAGAACATAATGGCAAAGTGGAAATTAAATAGAAAACCATAATGATGAAGATTGTTAATATGAATCTTTCTCAAAAATATATGACAGAATGAATTTTACGAAGACTATAACTTATTCACCACACAAACATGGATAAAGTATTCAAAAATCTATTTTAACTGACTTGTAAAAGTTGTATATACTTATGATTTATAATGTGATAACATGCTAAATATTATGTAACATTCCTACTCTAATTTAGTTTATTTAACCTAAACCTTACATATATTCAGTATTAAAAAAATGGAAAGAATAAAGATAAAAAAAATGATCGCCGGTAGTGGTGGCGTACGCCGGTAGGATTTGCTGAAGGAGGCGGAGGCAGGAGGATCACGAGTTCGAGGCCAACCTGGGCTACACATTTGCCGGGGGTTGGTGGCGCACGCCTTTAATCCCAGCACTCGGGAGGCAGAGCCAGGCGGATCTCTGTGAGTTGGAGGCCAGCCTGGGCTACCAATTGAGCTCCAGGAAAGGCGCAAAGCTACACAGAGAAACCCTGTCTCGAAAAACAAAAAAACAAACAAACAAAAAAAATGATCGATATGTTTTAGAAATTTTATACTCACTAACATATAAATAGCTGGTATTGTACTGTAATAGAGATGAAATTGTAGAGATGCTGTGCCGGTTAAATCATGTTGTTAACTTGTCACAATCTAGCCACATGGGAAGAGAGAACTAGAGCTAAGGAATTGCCTAGATCAGATTGTCCTTTGGGCATGTCTGTGGGTCATTGCCTTGATTACTAATTGCTTTCGGAGGAACCAGCACACTGTGGGCATACAGTTCTAGGTAGGCAGGCACTGGCTGTGTAATAAAGTTAGCAAGCCAAAAGAATTCCTCCACCATTCCTGCTACCAGTTTCCTGGTAGGACTCTTCCTAGACATCACTCAATGATGAATTGTAACCTGGAAGTGTACTCCAAATAAAGCCCTTTCTTCCATGATTCACTTTTAATAAGAATATTTATCACAACAATAGAATAGAAACTAGAAGAGAAGTTTCTAGAAATGTTTTAAGAAAAAAAAAAAAAAACACAATGTGAAATGCAAAACCTTGTGAAATTCTTGAATTAAATGAATTGATTCTATGAGTAAGGGGCATCAAGATTATGATGGGGAAATCTACAGTGACAACCAAAACAAACTAGTGGGAACTCATGAAATTTAGACCAATACCTGTGGAGCCTCCATGGGACTGGACTAGGCCCTTTCCATAAGTGAAACAGTTGTGTAACTTCATCTGCTTAACACCCCCCACACCCCCGTACCCCACAGTAGGATCAAGATCCATCTCTGGTGTATAAGCTGGTTTTTTGGAACCCACTACCTATGGTGGGATACCTCTCACAGTCTTGAGGCAGGGGGAGAGGCTTGGACCTGCCTCTACTGAATGTACCAGCCTCTGCTGACTCCCCATGGAAGGCCTTACTTTCTTGTTAGGAGGGAATGGGGGGGTTGTGGGGGAGGGGGGTAGGCTGGAGGGGCAGGAAGAGGAAAGGGAGGATCCATGATTGGTATGTAAAATGAATAAATTTTTTTAATAAAAATGAGAAAAATAAGAAAATATATTGAAATAAGTATTAAGAATAAGGATATTAAGAAGGGGGAAATAAGGACATAATAGTAGAGGAGGTAAGAGAAATGTAAGAGACAAAACAAAAATATTTTCCAGTACAATAGAAAAAAAAAGGTCCTAGATTTAAGATGTCACTATGTGTGTACAACACAGGTGAACACTCGAATCCTTCATCAGCTAAAGCATAATCGAAGTTACCTGAAAGCAAAACGTAATATACAGGTACTTTCTTCACATAAGTTATATCTTGGCCTTATCCATAGGATTTATTTTCTATATTATATGTTAGTGTGACCAATATTATGTTTTGCCTCTTAGTATATATCGGGCATCATACTGAAATACATTCATTTGATTTAACAGTCCAAACACTCTTATTAAATAATTTTGCTTCATAAGAAAGTTATAGAACTGTTGGTTTCAGATATATTTTAAAATGTTTTACTATATCTGGAGCTGTATGTCTAGAGGAAACCTCAACTGTATGTGGGGTTTTTTTTGTAGCCATCACAAAAAAAATTTGAAAAGATAAAGTGTATATAAAATTTGAAATTAGTTCCTATATAACAGCATAGATTTTTATTTACATGCTTGATCTATCTGACTAATGTGCATAATCTAAAATAGACTTTAAATTTAGTTATAGATTTTAAAATTGTTTCAAACATGTTCTTGAACTCAGCCTATTAGTTGCATGCCAATGAACCTTAGTTATAATGAAGTCCATATGGTTGAAATAACAATTATTTTCGGCATTGCACAAGCATTATCATGACTAAATATTTAATATACTCAAGATTCTTACTACAAAAAAACCCTTTTAGATTCATTACATCCCCTTTTTGCATTAAACACTGTGGCACAGAACACAGTTTATGTCTGATGGAGGTTTTCTCTTTAACTTTGTTATAAGATACTACACGGGCAAACTGTCTTGTGACTAGGTATATGACACTAAATTTCACATAAAGTTTGTAGACATAAAATCTCTCAGTGTGTTTTAGAGAAAGCTTTCCCTTCACATAGAAAATGATTATTTAGTGAGTAACGAGGAAAAGGAGAACTTGAAATATTTAATTAGGAAAATCAGAGGAGCTATGAAATGGTTCCCTCCTTTCTTTCTCCTCCTTTCTTTCTCATTCTCTTGTGTTCTTCCCCAGTAAGAAATCTCAGTCTCAACTAACGTTACAGAACATTTTCTTTGTGAATAACATCTTGTACTATATGTGTGATTTAGTCACTTTTTTTTTTACTTCCTCATATAATCGTGGAGTATGCAACACCCCTTTAAGTAGGTGACAGATTTTCTAACTCATTTTACTTTAATAATCAATTAGAAATATGTTGATACATTATAGTTCATACCTTGAATCTCAGCATTAAAGTTGTTGAGGGGGAAAAATCATTACAAGTTTGGGGCCATGCTGGTCTACAAGGTTAGATTTGGCATCAACAACCAACCAATCAATTCATAAATGAATAAAATTTTAAAATGACAAAGTAATGTTTCCTTCAACATTAAAATGAAATAAATAGATGCCCATTAGCCATTTTGAAGAGTAAGTTAACTCTTAAAACATGTCATTCACTTTGTGTTATCTATAGAACATTTGTGAAGATGGGAAGTCATTCTCCAAACTGGAGGAAAATTAGGAAATATTTTATCTACTTCTATCTGAGTTGATATGATTGTACCTATGGTATATTTTATAAATGGAGTATATTCATTTTAGTTTGAGAGTAACTAAAAACCATCTTTCTTTAGACAGGTTAAAAATAAAGAAACACATTTTACCACTATTAACATCATAATTAATGAGGTTAACCTATCCCTGCTTTGTTTCATCCTTCTACTCACGGAGAGTTTAACAGACAATTCCCTGAATGTTTGAGTTATACCATTGACATATAGCATAGGACATAGCCTTATGATGTACCGAAGGTGCCATGGTCATGTAGAAACACGTAATTCTGGTTTTAATGACAAGTTTCATCACCATACATACATGAGCATAGTTTGACTTCATGTGAAAAATTGATTCACATATAGGCTACTCTTTCCTGGGTAGTACAAAATAATGATTTCCAATAATTCTGATGGCAAAATGTTCTCATAGATGTGCAATATTTGCAATTTTGATATGAAATAATATTAAAACTACAGTTGGTGGTTGCCAGGGATATTGCTTATCTGATTCTAATATTTTAGGTGGCCAGAGAACATATTAGTTTTGTCTGTTAAGTACTGGACTCTAAGCATCAAAGTAAGAAATAAACATCTGGGTGTATATACTTGTTTTTAACACTGGAAACTTTGCAATAAAATGTTAGTTACCTGTGAAATTAGTTATTTTGACTTAAATTATTAGAAATAAAACAAAGTAAATGCACTTTGTAATAAGAAAATTGAAAAAAAATTATGGGGTAAGAATGTGTTATAGGCAAGATAGAGGAAACAAACAGCAAAATGACCACATTGGTTCAAGTCTTTTATTTTCCTTTGCACTCAAAAGTTGACCCACCAAAATAATCCAAACTCATGTTTTTAAAGAAATAAGTTGTGCAGCTACTTGGATTCTTTTACATGGAGCCATTAAGTTTAACTAGTACCTTTTATTGATGACACTGTGATTGTTTTATATAAAAATAAAAAGACTACTGACTTTTGTAAGATAGTGGTGTACCCAGCTATGTTGCTGAAAGTGTTTGTCAGCTACAGGTGCTCCCTGGTGGATTTTTTTAGAGTCATTTATGCATACTGTCATGTAATCAAATAAAGATACTTTGACTTGTTCCTTTCCTATCCCCTTGATATCCTTCAGTGGTCTTATTGATCTAGCTAACACTTCAAGTACTATATTGAATAGGTATGGAGAGAGTGTATAATCTTGTCTTGTTCCTGATTTTAGAGGATTTGTTTTGAGTTTCTCTACATTTCAGTTGATGTTGACTTGCTGTATGTAAGCTTGCTGTAAACTTCCTTTATTTTGTTGAGATATGTCCCTTGTTTCCCTAATCCACCCAGTACTTTCATCATGAAGGGGTGTTCAGTTATGGTGGAGGCCCTTCCTGCATCTAATATGATAATGTGGTTTCTGTTTTGTTGAATCATCCACGCATTTCTGGAATGACGCTTACTTGACCATGAGGGATGATCATTTTGATGTGTTCTTAGACACATTTTACAAGTATTTTTTTTGAGAATTTTTATATCTATGTTTATAATGGAAATTGACCTATAATTCTCTTTTGTTGTTAGGTTTTTATGTGTTTTGAGCATCAGCGTACTGTGACCTCACATAATGTTTTGGTAATGTTCATTCTGTTGTGGAGTAAATTGAAGAGTTTTGGCATTGTCTCTTCATTTGAAGTTAAGTAGAAATCTGTGGTAAAACTATCTGGCCCTGGACTTTTTTTTTATTTATTTGTTTTTGGTTGATCAAGTTTTAATTACTGATTCTCTTACATTAGTGGTTATAGGTCTATTTATATAGCTTAACTGATTTTAATTTAACTTTGGTAGGTGGGTAGCTGAAAGTTTTCCTGTGTCCCACAAGGTCTGCAGCTGCTCAGAACCAAGTAATCACACAGAGGCTTGTATTAAATTAAAACTGCTTGGCCATTAGCTCAGGCTTACTACTGACTAGCACTTGCACTTAAACACAGCCCATTTCTGTTAATTTATATGTCACCATGTATTCTGTGGCATTACCTGTGTGACAATATATGCTGCTCCCTGGATGGCAAGCTGGGGGTCTCCTCACTCAGCCTTCCTCTTCCCAGAATTCTCCTAACACAGTAGCACATATAAAGTAAACAATTTTGTAGATGTTTTTATTGAATATTTGTTTCATTTAAAAAACCCTGGTCATGCCTTTTATAAGTGCTTGAATTCTAGCAGGTTTTATAAACTCGATGTAGGTAAATGTGCTATATTTTTAATAGTGCAAGATTTCATTTGTAGATTTAAAATCTACTGCAATGGATAAATTTGATAGTCAATGAAAAGTTTTGGTTTGTAGAGTGAACCTCTTTCCTTGACCACAAAACCAATATATAAACTAACTTTCTTGCTCCTTAAATTATATTAAAGTGCTCATGAAAATCAACAGTGATATAACCCCTTGAGTGAGTGAAGGGCTTCAAACTATTAAAAGAGAAAAAAATCTATAAATGAAGTGCCTATAACATATAATTACATTTATGTAAAAATGAAATATGAAGCCAGTGATGTGGCTCAGTAGGTAAAGTCACATGATATTTAGCCAGGATGTCTGAGCTCCATGTCTAAAATCCACATGGTAGAATAAGGTACTGCTTTCTATAAATTGTGCTTTGAATTCTACACATGTACCATGACCAACACAAAGAGAGAGACCAACACAGGTAAAAATAAATAAATATGTGTAGGAATATTTGCAAAAAAGATAATGTAGTGTATAATCTTCCATACTTTAGACTATCTTGGAGAATTTATCTGTTATTTAAAATATAAACACAAAAGTGTTTATTAAGAAGTGAAATTGTTGTTAGTTGGGTGCCAATGGAAGTTTAAGCATTATATGAAAATCATATTGTTGATAATGGATAAAGGACTGTAAGAGAATCCTACTGAGGCTCATCAAGAGTTGGAGAATAACTAAGGGCAGAGCTTAGAGAACAGAGGTTCTATATACCATGATATTTACTCTATACCTTCCTATGGTAATGAGGAACCACATGAGTGGTCATAATTCAGGAAGCAGTAGACTGCAGATGCTCACAAAGTATTTCACTTTTTGACATGTAAAACTGATGCCTAATTTTCTATATTTGAGATAAGACCTGTGGGTTACGTAGGCTAGTATGATAATACCTAAACTACACAAGCAGAGATCTGAATATGTATTGTCAGATGGCTCTCAGAGATTGCTGTGACTGATACCTGATGTCTCAATAAAAGTTCATCTGCCTAGTGTTACATATGGGATTGGAAACATCCTAACTCCTGCCTAGACCAATGAGCTGAACATGTAAGGGCAGATGAAGAGGAGATTCCTACATTCTATATAAAGTAAAAAAAAAAAAAAATTGTTTTGCTCATAGCACACTAACAAGGGCAAAGCTCATTTTCAGAAAAAAAGATGCAGTGTGTTTTGATGTATAGCAATTTTTTTTTGGTTTTTTGAGACAAGGTTCCTCTGTGTAGCTTTGCGACCTTTCCTGGAATTCACTCTGTAGCCCAGGCTGGCCTCAAACTCACAGAGATTTGCCTGCCCCTGCCTTATGAGTGCTGGGATTAAAGGCATGCACCACCATTGCCCAGCATATAGCAAATTTTAACTAATAGTCATCTCTATTTTCAATGTTTAGAGTATATACAAGTAAATAATTCAACAAATACATGAACAAATATGCCAAATTGAGGATGTCGATCTCTGCATTCAACTCCATTGAAAAGTTCAAACTGATCAGAAAGGAAATAACTGGAACTGATCTTATCACTTTGAAAAGGTTCATCATTTGGAAGGGCTATCCTAACAACACTGCCAGCTGCCCTATGGAAGTTCAGATATAGTTTATTCTGAAGAAAGTGAAACTTTGGGATATCTTTTAAATAAATTACATTCTATATGAAGAATTTTTTTATTCCTGACATTTAGCTTCCTAAAATGTCAAAGTTGAGTGTATATAATCCTGTAATATTCTCTTGCTGTGTGGCACATTCAATGAATACTTTGAGCAATCTCTGATACTTGGTATGAAATTTAATTGAAATGGGATTTTTTTTCAACCTTAGACTTATTTTTAAAATAGAGAAAATTAACACTGATGTGTGTGGATGTATGTGTTTGTGTGTGTAATTTTAACATCATGTTGACCTTCATTCTCAGAGTCAGAAAAATATGGTTGTATCTCTTTGTGATAGATAGTAAAAATTCCCAAAATGTTTTCATATCACATTCACTCAACATGATTAAAATTTGCCATAGGTTACTCATAAATTTCAACAGTTTCATTAATTATCTCTAAATTCACTGTTTACTGTGGTAGACGAAAGCATTGAGACAATTTGATGAAAACACTGATAAATGAGTGTCAAAGCTTACATACAGGTATGATGTTTTTAACAAATTTGTAAAAGACAATCCCAGCTGTTTCCACATCAGGAAATGAAATAGCTTAAATCATAAACTAAAAGTGGTAGAAAACTGCATATGATAATTATAAAAGAAAATGTGAATGTCAGTTGCAATGTCCTATTGGCTATGTATTGTAGCTTATTAATATTTCTGAAACTCGATTATACATTGAAACCAATAAAGAATAGAGTGTACATCTGAAATATATGATGACTATAGGTAGTTGTGGCCATTCTAACGGTTCTATAATTGCCTGCTGCAAACGATTAGTAAAGTAAAAATTCATTGATAAGTGTAAGTCAACATAGATTTAAGTAAGTTGACACTTAGTCAGTGCAATAACTATCTGACTCTGCAGTATAGTCAACTTTAAGGTTGAATAATGCTATACTCTTTCACATCTAATATATTAGCAATGGCTTATATAGATACCTTAAAAATGTAAACAGCAATATAAATGCAGGATCACAAGGCTTTTGTTTGGTATAATTCAAGATTTTCTTCAAAGCAAGGGATACATCTGTAATAAGGCATGCCAACTCTTTGACCCGTTCATGTATACCTACAAGAAACCAAACATGGAGGAGGTATTTGGACTTATAGATTTAAGTGCTTCAATATTTGTCCTCATAGAACATTATGGATGTATAAAGGTATAGTAGGAGAGAGGGGATCACTTTATGTCTAACCAAGATACAGAGAGAAAGTAAGGACTGTACAGGTAATATAAACTCCTATGTATTTTCTGTTAGTAAACTACTTATTACAAGAAGTACTACCCCTAAAACTGCCATATATACGATTGTGTGCCTAGCCTTTAATGACCATATACTGTCTCGTTTTTATGTCAATGTGACAAGAGCTAAAGCTTTTGGGGAAGAGAAAACAATAGTTGAGGCACTCCCTAGAATTTTGTCTTGTTGGTAAGATTAGGGGCCATGTCTTGATTAGCGATTTATATGGGAGGTTCAATCCCATTGTGAGTGGTTCCATCCCTGGATCTTGTGGGTATATAAAAAGGAAGATTAAGAAGTCATGAGGAACAAGCCTTCAAGAAACTCACTTCTGTTCATCTGTTCCTGTCCCCAGGTTGAGTTACTGCTCTGACTTCCCCTAGTGATAGACTGTGATATGGAACTGTAAGCTGAAATCAACCCTTTCCTTGTTTTTGTCATAGTCTTCTTTTACAGCAATAGAAATCCCAACAAAGACAGAAGGTATCAACTTAATGATTGAAAAACTAATTAAAATTAAATTTCAAATGTAACAAGGAAATGGATTTCTCTTGGTCACATTTGAAAAAAATCAGGGAATGATGCTTATGGCAAAAAAAAATTTATGATAAACCTCCATTATTTTTCATAGTAAAAAATATTTTCATAGCTTTCATCTCTAATTTATCTGTGTGTTTTTCTATATTGCATAATATAATTAATTTAATATTCTCCTTAACTATTGTGTATTCATAGATATTATTTTTGGGCTCACAATATATTTTTATTAAGATATTTTTATTCATTTTGCATACCAACCACAGACCTCCCTCTTATCCCTCCTCTTGCTCTCTCCCAGCCTTCCCTCCAAATCCCAGCCCCCATCCCACCCCACATCTCCTCCTAAGAAAAGGTAAGGCCTCCCACGGGGAGTCAGTAAAGCCTGTTACAATCAGCTGAGGCAGGAACAAGCCACTCCCCTGCATCAAAGCTGTACAAGGTGTTGCACCATAGGAAATGGGCTCCAAAAACCCAGTTCATACACCAAGGATGGATCCTATTACCACTGCCAGGGGCCCCTTAAAAAGACCAACCTACACAACTATCTCGCTTATGCAGATGACCTAGTCCAGTCCCATGCAGGCTCCACAGTTGTTGGTCTAAAGTTGATGAGTTCCCACTAGCTTGGTCTGGTTGTATCTGTAAGTTTCCCCATCATGATTGTGATGCACCTTGCTCATAGAAACCCTCTTCCCTCTCTTCAACTGGAATTCTGGAGCTTGGCCTGGTGCTTAGCTGGGGATATCTGCATCTGTTTCTATCAGTTACTGGATGAAGGCTCTATGATGACAGAGTATTTACCAATCTGACTACCAGGTTAAGCCTTCTCAGGCACCCTCTCCACTATTGCTAGTAGTCTAAGCTGTGATCATCTTTGTGGGTTTCTGGTAAATTCCCTAGCACCAGATTTCTCCCTGTCCCCATGATTGTCTCCCTCTATCAAGATACCTATTTCATTGCTCTCCCACTCAATCCTTGTTCCAGATTAACCATCATGTTCCCTTATGTTGTTCCCCCCCACCCCTAATAAACACCTACAGCAATGTGGTGGAATACAAGATTAACTAAAAAAAAAAAAAAAAACCAAACAAAAAAAAAACAAAAACAAAAAACAGTAACACTTCTGTATATAAATGATAAATGGGCTAAGAAAGAAATCAGAGATATAACACCCTTCATAATAGCCACAAATAATATAAAATATCTTGGGGTAACTCTAACTAAGCAAGTAAAAGATTTGTAGGACAAGAACTTGAATCTTTGTCTTTCAAAATGTCATTTAATAGCCTTGTCTCTGGGTTAAGTTTTGAATGCATCATACACATCCCACATGAATGTGATATATTTTTTATGTTAAAAGAGAAAAAGAAATTCATTTTTTGAATTTTTTGAATTTCAATATGGCTAATTAAGCCTCTTTTTATTTCCAAGATATTAAAACAGAAATGATTAAATACTTAGACCCCAAATTGAAAAAAAGGAGTTTATATGTTAAAAGGGAAAAGAATACTGTAAAAAAATATACAATATTATGGAAATCTTGTACTGCTATCTTTTTTTCTATACCATTCACTACCACTATGAAAAAAATTAAAGGCATAGAACTTAGATTATTCCAAATATATAAGGGAACAGACTACTTCTGTTCCATTCTCTGTAATATAAATAAAATGTGCTTTAGTATTTAGTAGTTCTGCTTTTATTTTATTTTAATTGCTCAGATAAGATAGTTACTGCTGTTATAATGCAAATCTGCCAATATTAAGTAAAAAATAATAATTATTGTCATATTTAATTGTATGTTTATGTTATTTACAGCTAAATCAATGGTATATTTAAATGTATAAAATCACACTAAATACAATGAAGACAGTATGAAATATATTGAAAACACAATATGAGATCTTTAAATATTATTATTTAAGTAAAGGTTTTCATACTGACCCTGAAAATAAATGTAAAATTTATTAAAAATGTCTTTGACTATTACATTTATTTAAATATTCTTCTGCTTTCATTTACCATAATTTTTGTATCTCTGTTTTTTGGAATTATAAAGGTCCTCTTATGCTGTGGGATGTTCTGTATGGCAAGTGTGTTGCTAATAAAACACTGATTGGCCAGTGGCTAGGCAGGAAGTATAGGCGGGACTAACAGAGAGAATTAAAAGAACAGGAAGGCGGAGGGAGTCACTGCCAGCCACTGCCAGGACAAGCAGCATGTGAAGATGCCGGTAAGCCATGAGCCATGTGGCAAGGTATAGATTTATAGAAATGGATTAATTTAAGATATAAGGACAGTTAGCAAGAAGCCTGCCACGGCCATACAGTTTGTAAGCAATAGAAGTCTCTGTGTTTATTTGGTTGGGTCAGAGTGGCTGTGGGACTGGCAGGTGAGAGAGATTTGTCCTGACTATGGGCCAGGCAGGAAAACTCTAGCTACACTCTTAGGTCATGATCATGCCATCTTTTAAATATTTCTGACTCCTTTTTTTCACTAATTGTTATTGCATGTGTGTGTGTGTGTGTGTGTGTGTGTATGTATAACCTGTTCAGTCTATATAATGTAAATGGTGTACATTTTTAGGGATAACTGTTTAGCATTGGAAAGCCAATTAATGTACTCTTCCTTGGGGAAAATTATTCTGCTCATTTTCAGTTTTCCATGGGTGCGTATAGTTATTTTTATTTGTAACATCCAAGATATTTTATTTTGAATTCAATGTTCTTTTACGAGGGAATATTTTAACAATTGAGATTAAATATAATTATAATATTATACTCTTCACTTTCTTCCCTTTAGACCATTCTACATACCCCTTCCCATGCTCCTTCAAATTCATGGACTCTTTGTTTACTAATTATCATTACATGCATATATATATATATATATATATATGTATATATATATATATATATATATATTCCTAAAATAACATGCTAAATACATATAATGATAATTGCATGTATATTTTTGGACTAACCATTTGCCATTGGACATGGAAACTAAGCAGGGAAAAGCCCATGAGGCCTGAACTATAGGCTCCTGAGGATAGATGGTCCTTCCCAGGGAAGAGAAAATCAATTCATCATCCAGTGCCTGTAGCTCTTTTGTGTAGGGTTTAGATATCATGGTCTTTTCCCATATAATTTTTATAATTAATAAATAAATATGATACTTATTAAGTGTAACATATTACAAATACAAGCATTTCAATGATACAAAACAAACAATAAAATGTTTCATGTTATCTTTGCTAATTTTTAAATAAATTTGATATCATATCCTAAAGCTAAACCCCATGATCTTATGAGGTATGAAAAAATAGTAAAATGGTTACTAAAGTGTATGAAATTAGTGTTGCCTGTCATCTCATGAAATTGTTCTTTGATTTGTGCCAAGAACAGCTAAAACACATACATTTAATGAAAAACTTTACTTCAATAAAACATTATAAATTATAGTTGTTATGGTCTACATTATATTTATAGGCTTGTTCTTTTGACCATCTGCTGCTGTATATTTTTTCTCTCCCCTCCCTGTAGAAGTGAGAAAGCCTGGTATGTTTTATGTCTGCCCTATTTGGCTTAGCACAGTGCCCTCTTATTTCTTCTATGTTATGACATATTGTAAGATTTCCTTATTTAAGAAGGAAAGACATTTCATATAAATCCAAGTTTCTTCCTCTGCTGTAGCATTGGTGACATTTTCTCTTTATGTATCTTAGGAGATA
>CABHPQ010001123.1:39340-54982 GCA_902168405.1 Peromyscus aztecus
TAGTAAATGGTTACACATCTATAATCTCACCATCTCTGTTGACATATTCTTTTTCTCACAATCTCATTAGTCATTTCTAATCATTTTATATGAATTGTTCTAAAAGCTGTCATGGAATTATAATATTTGAATTAATAATTAACAATGTTAAGTGTGTTTTCACTACTTCCTTGCTAAAAAAATATATAGTATTTAGAGAAACCAGTTCAGCCCATAGACTTGTCTATTAACTTGCTTTACATGTTTTTGTTGTTGTTGTTGTTATTGGTTTTTTTTTTTGTGTGTGTGTGTGTATTTCTTTATGCATGCATTGATAAATTGATACTGAGATTCCTGAAGTGTTTTTTTCCTCAGACATTAATCTGTTATCAGATATATGATTTATGTTCTCCCAACCCATTTTTTTCTGAATGATATTGTTTCATGTCTTCATTTTGTATCCTACAAAATTACTTAATTTATTATAATTATCATATATTTGTATATATTTAACAGTAACAATAATATTCTATAATATTGAAACATGGTATAGATCAAATTATCTCCATAGTTGTATGGGTTGAAATTTTTTATTAAAAATGGTCAAACTAGATTAATCCCTGTTTGTACTGTAAAACCCACTCTAAAAGGAGTAGTGTTTTATCTCTTCAATCTTATCAAGGATATGAACACAATGAGTAAAGTGAATCTTAAAGTAATTCTAGTCTACCTTCTAAAGATAAGATTATTTTGTGGATTATATGTTAATCAAAACAATCCAAATTCTATTTTGCACACATATGTGTGAGAGGTTGCAATTTCAAGACACAAACAATTTTATTTTAAATTTCCTAATTTATCACAAAATTTAAACTGAAATCTAATTTAAGTCATAGACAGCAACCTTCTGAACTTATATCTTTTCTACTTATTGCAACTGACCATAATACCTCACTATCAACCCCATATCCTATTACTTACACTTGCTTCTCCTGGGAAAAGAGGCATAAGAAATGGTGATGAGTGAGGATTTATAATCAACAAATTCTTAAAGGTCATCCCACAAGCAGCAGATCAACTGAAACATAACAAGAAAAGTCCAAGTAATAAATAAAAACTTTCATAAAAAGTAAAAGGTCAGAGCTCTTAGAAAGCAAACTCCAGTAAGATATTTTTATTTTCTGTCCACATTGCCTATGACAGTAGGGAGGTTTTTTTTAATAAAGCATATTATAATGAATGTGATTGAAATGTCAGATGATCTCATGTAAAATGAGCATAGTCTTCCAGAGAGTATTAATATTTTAATGACATACACAAAAGCTATTATTTAAAATATTTGTCTAGAATATAAAATAAAATAATAATAGTTAAAATGGATATTTCCTATAATAATTTCTTGATTTATTATAAATTTTGAGCATTACATTGTTGTAAAACTCCTAAACCTAAGTACATATGCAAAGAAAACAGAAGACATACTTCATAGGCATTTCATAGTACTTATGAACATATTAGTAAAGATGTTCTCTGAGTTTCTATATTTTCCCAAAAAAAAAAGATTTTGAAAAAAAATCATTTCTCTAAACAATTTTCTCAGAATTAGCTAAAGAAGAAAACAATATTTAAAGACTGGAGCACAGATACACATACATCCCTTTACATGTAAGACATGAGGCACAAAGAAACACCATACATTTTGAGAGATACTACATTGTTACAGTAAAGCTTGAATGTAGGCATTAAGTTTATGTTTGGTATATCAGTCCATGTTTTTCAGTTACCTTTTACTTGAACCTGCCCTAACTATGAGATCCTTGCTAAAAACTCAGTCTTTTACATTGCAGAAAATATTTAAAAATCCATGTCCCAACCAGCAGTAAATGGCAAATATCTATGAATAAGCACTGTCTTTTTGGCCATAGGAATTATTGCAAATATTTAATATATAGTAAGTCAGGATCTTGTGAATAAATGCCTCTCATGATTCCATCTTGTTGCTTTTCTTTCTTGGAATATCCACCCATCTAGCCTTTCTTTACTGGAGCTGTGAGTAAAACATCCTGTTTGTCATCTGGGATCATTGAGTTCTGCATGCCTTCATCTGAATAAATGGCTGTTAAGGCAAAAACACAGTTCCTTCCCTTTATAAATCATATACATCCTAATCCTTAAAAAAATAGTCATGTTTTGGTAAGAATAAGAAGTCTACTATTGGGTTGTAGTCTGATTTCCTTTGCTTTGCATCTAGTATCTACTTATCTAGTATCCACATCATGTTTGTTTTTCTGAGTCTGGATTACCTCACTCAGGATATTTTCTAGGTCCATCGATTTTCCTGCAAACCTCATGATGTCACTGTTTTTTACTGCTGAGTAGTACTCCATTGTGTGTATATACCACATTTTCTTTATTCATTCTTCAGTTGAGGGGCATCTAGGTTGTTTCCAGGTTCTGGCTATTAGGAATAATGGTACAATGAACATAGGTGAGCAAGTATCCTTGTGGTATGACTGAATATTCCTTGTGTATATGACCAAGAGTGGTATCATTGGGTCTTGAGGTAAATTGATTCCCAGTCTTCTGAGAAAACACCATACTGATTTCCAAAGTGGCTGTACATGTTTGCACTCCCACCAACAGTGGAAGAGGGTTCCCCTTGCTTCACATCCTTTCCAACATAAGCTGTCATCAGTGTTTTTGATCTTAGCCACTCTGTCAGGTATAAGATGATATCTCACAGTTGTTTTGATTTGCATTTCCCTGATGACTAAGGATGTTGAACAATTCCTTAAATGTCTTTCAGCCATTTGAGATTTCTATGTTGAGAATTCTCTGTTTAGTTCTGTAGCCCTTTTTTATAATTGAATTGTTTGATATTTTGCTGTCTAGTTTCTTGAGTTCTTTATATATTTTGGAGATCAGTCAGATGTGGGTTTGGTGAAGATCTTTCCCCATTCTGTAGGCTGTCATTTTGTCTTATTTACCATGTCATTTGGCTTACAGAAGCTTCTCAGTTTCAGGAGGTCCTATTTATGGAAGAGGAAACAAGTGAGATCTCCTGAGTAAAGTGGAGACGGAGGAGGGGGGCAAATAGAGGGTAGGGGATGGGGAATGAGAACATAAGGGGATGGGATGTTCGAGCTGCAAAAGGGAAGAGTGAGAGAACAATGAAATAGATATCTTGATTGAGGGAGACACCATGGGGATAGGGAGGAACCTTGTTCCAGGGAAGTTCCCAGGAATCCACACAGATGACCCCAGCTTAGACTACTAGCAATAGTGCAGAGGGTGCCTAAGCTGACCTACCCCAGTAATCAGATTGGTGAATATTCAACTGTCATCATAGAGCCTTCATCCAGTAACTGATGGGAGCAGATGCAGATCCACAGCCAAGCACAAGGCTGACCTCTAGGAGTTCAGTCGAAGAAAGAGAAGAGGGATTCTATGAGCAAGGAGCATGAAGATCATGATGGGGAAACCTACAGAGACAACCAAAGCTAGTAGGAACTCATGAACTTTAGACCAACAGCTGTGGAGACTGCATGGGACTGGGCTAAGCCCTCTTCATAAATGAGACAGTTGTGTAGCTTGGTCTTTTTAAGGGGCCCCTGGCAGTGGGATCAGAATCTATCCCTCATGCATGAATTGGCTTTTTGGAGCCCATTGCCTATGGTAGGAAACCTTGCACAGCCTTGATGCAATGGGAGGTGCTTGGACCTGCCTCAGCTGAATGTAACTGGCTTTGCTGACTCCCCATAGGAGGCCTTACCTTTTTGGAGAAGAGGATGGGGGTTGGGTTTAGGGGGAAGACTATGGGGGAGTGGGAGGAGGGATGAGAAGGGGATCTGTGGTTGGTATGTAAAATGAATAAAAAATTTCTTAATAAAGGAAAAAGAAGTCTACTGTTGATTATCACTTAGGCTCTAGAATACATATTCTCAAAAACTAGAATTGAGTAACATGGTCAGGCTTCAGATGAAGACCATGCTTCCTGCTCCCTGGAAACCCTACAGGAAGATAGTCTTTACTCCCTCTATTATCCTCTAATTTCAGTCCTCCAGTGTTATTCCCAGCTCTGTAACAGACCACCCACTGTGTCCTCCCTTTCCTTTCTGCCACTACCCAGTCCCCTGAAGACCCCAGAACATGCAGAACTCCTACAGACTTTGTGGCCACACCATCCCTTTTTCTCAGCACCCAACTTCCACAGGCACTACAAGAAAGTCTTTCTGCCACAATGGACAAGACACAGGTAGTTGATATTCACTGCCCTGCCCATCCTCCAATCCCAATTCCACAGTCTGTTCCCTAGCTCTGTAGCAAACTACCTCCAAAGGGGCAGGGAGTTAAATCGATCCTGATGCACACCTTGCTTTTTTCCCTCCAGTGGACCCTCTCAGCACCCACCACTTCTAGACCATAACCATTGCTAAGCGTTAGCACCCAAAACCTAAAACCACGTTCTACCTGGGACCTCCAGTGGCCACACCAGGAAGAATCTCAGCAGCCCTCTCTACCTGGCAACCCACAGCTCCCACACTCTCCTTAAAACCAGAGAGGGCAACAATAACATAGGAACAAAACTGTGGTGGTATTGTGTTCCCCAAAATATTGTGTACCTTAATAAACTTATCTGGGGTCAGAGACAGAACAGCCACAATATTAAGTATGAGGATAGGCAGTGGTAGCATACGCCTTTAATCCTAGCATTCCAGAGACAGAAATCCCTCTGGATCTCTTGTGAGTTCAAGGCCACACTGGAAACGGCCAGGCGTGGTGACACACGCCTTTAATCTCAGAAAGCCAACCTTTAATCCCAGGGAGTGGTGGTAGAAAGGAGAAAGGTATATAAGGCGTGAGGACCAGAAACTAGAGGCATTTGCCCTGGAGAGGCATTTGCCCTGGAGAAGCATTTGCCCTGGAGAGGCATTTGGCCTGGAGAAGCATTTGGGCTGGTTAAGCTTTCAGGCTTCTAGCAGCAGTTCAGCTGAGACCCATTCTGGATGAAGACTCAGAGGCCTCCAGTCTGAGGAAACAAGACCAGCTGAGGATCCGGCGAGATTCATGCTACACAAAACACTTACCAAACAACGTTAAAAAACAAACAAACAAACAAACAAAAAACCCGATGTCATTATCTAGAATTACAATCATCACAAACCCAGACACATTGATATCAGCATAAAAACAAGATTTAAAAAAAAAAAAAAAGAGCAAAGCCATTGTGTCCCCAGCAACCTACTAAGGAAGACCCTGAGATCAGCAGTACAGCTGAAGCACAAGGCAAAAACTTCAAAATAGGTATTATCAATTTGTTCAAGGTCTTTAAAGAGGATATGAAAATAATCCATTAATTAAAATCTATGAAAACACAAACATTGTAATGAAATGGAGAACCTGTTCCAAACATGGAAGTAAAAAGAGACTCAATGAAGAAAACCCAAACTGAGGGAAAATTGTAAATGAAAAAATTAGGAACTTGAATAGGAACATTAGAGGCAAGCCTTACCAACAGAATATGAGAGATAGACAGAATCTTGAGTGTTGAAGACCAGATTGTAGAAATATGTACCTTGGTAAAAGAAAATGTTAACTGTAAAAAAAACCAAACAAACAAAAATCTCCAGAAATAAATTATCCATGAAATATGGTACACCATGAGAAGACCAAATATATGAATAATGGAAATAAAGGAAAGGAAGGAAATCAAGATAACAGCCACAGAAAATATTTTTTTAAAAAAAATCACAGAAGAAAAATTCCCTAACATAAAGGAAATGCTTATCAATGTACATGGAGCATACAGAACACCAAATGGACTGCACCAGGTAAGAAATTTACCACATAGCAAAACAATAAAAACGCTAAATGTTCATAACAAAAAGAATACTAAAAGCTACAGGGGGGAAAGACCAGGTAACATATAAGGGTAGACCTACCAGAATGAGGCCAGATGTTTTAACTGAGACTCTAAAAGCCTGATGGGTCAGAACTAACTTCATCTTTTCTGACCACTAGGATTGAAAGCTGAATATCAACAAGAACAGAAACAACAGAAAGCTGACAAACTCAGGGAAAAGGAACAACTCACTACCAAGCAAAAAATGAAGCAAGATAAACATGAAGAGAGAAATTTAAAATTGTTTTAGAATTTAATAATAATTAAAACACAACCTAGCCAAACTTAAGAGACACAATGAAGGAGGTCATAAGAGATAGGATCTTAGCAAAAAGTGCTTTCTTAAAACAAAAAAAAAAAGGAGAAATCTCATAGTAATGACTTACTGAAACCCTGAAAGCTCTAGGACAAAATGAAGAAATAGCACTCCCCAAAAATGTAGGTGGCAAAAAATAATCAAAATCAGAATGAAATCAAGAAAATAGAAAGAAACAAATAAAGAAATCAATGAAACAAAGGTTTGGCTCTTTAAGAAAATCAATAAGGTTGACAGACTGCAAAATTAACTTAAAGGCAGAGAGAGAAGATATAAATTAACAAAATTAGAGACAAAAAAGGAGGACATAACAAACACCAGGGAAACCCAGAAAATCATAGGGACATACATTAAAAACATACTCCATCATATTGGGAAATCCAGAAGAAAAGGATAATTTCCTCTATATTTACCACCTACTAAAGTAAATTTGTATAAACCATTTAAATAGACATACAACCTATAGTGAATGATAAGGAATTATTAAAAGTCTTGCAACAATAAGCCCAGGGCCAGATAGCTTTTCATGGAGTTTTATAAGATTTTCAAATAATTAATGCCAATATTCCTTAAATTACTCTTCAAAATAAAAAAAAATGAAGGATTTTTGTCTAATTCCTTTCATGAGTCCACAGTTATCCTGATCCAAAACGATAAAAAAGATGAAAGAAACTTATAGATCAATTTTCCTTATGAACATAGATGCAAAAACACACAATACAAAATAAAAATACTTACAGTCAAATCCAGGCACACATAAAAAAATTATTAAAAATGATCAAGTAAGCTTTATCTCAAAGTTGCAGGGATGGTTCAACCTATGTAAATTGGTACGTATAATCTACAGTATAAAATAGAGAAAACCCAAAATCAGGTGATCATCTCATTTGATAGAAGAAAAGCTATTTGTCAAAATTCTACTGGTAGATGGTCATTGTTGGACTATGTAGCCATAGCCATTCTAATAAATCACATGCATATATATATATATGTATATATATATATATATATACATTAAGAATATATAAATATGTACTCATTCTGTAAGTTCTGTTCCTCTAGAGAACCCTGATTAATATAAGCCTCTGTGGACATCAGTGTGGCAGTTGTTCAGGAAGATTGGAATCAGCCCACCTCAAGACTCCATGACTCAGCTGTACTACTCTTGGCATATATACAAGGACACATCTTTATTACACAGAAACTCACTTATTGCTGCTCTAATCATAAGAACCAGAAATTGGGCACAGCCTTCATGTCTTTCAATGCATTAATGAATTTAAAAATATGGAAATCAGTTCCTCAGGAAGATGGAAATCGGCCTACCTCAAGACTCCATGACTCAGCTATACCACTCTTTGGGCATATATCCAAAGGACACATCATCTTACTACAGAGACACTCATTTATTGATGCTCTAATCATAAGAACCAGAAATTGAGCACAACCTTCATGTCTTTCAATGGATTAATGAATAAAACGATTGTGGTACATCTACACAACAGAATATACCTCAGCCATTAAAAAATGAAACCACAGGTAAATTGGTGGAACTAGAAAAAAAAATCACCCTGAAAGAGGCTACTCAGACCCAGAAAAGAAAAACATAGTAGTTATATATTTGCTTATATGAGGATAGTAGCTGTTGCATCTTCTATAAGAAACCAATAATCCAGATATCAACAGAGTTTAGATATAGAATAAGGAACTAGTGGGGGTGGATTCTATGAAGGAAAAATAGACAGTTATGAATTTTGAATGGGGTCTGGATTGGAAGGATCAAATGGGGAAAAGGCCTGAAGTGGTAGTAAGGGAGTATATACTGGGACAAACAGCTAAAACCAAAAACCATATATATATGAAAGGTAATCTGAATGATAGATTCAGGGGAGATAGAGCCATAACTGGACATCAGTCATCATCAAATAAAGCTTCTCTTACCTGTAATCAGTTACATCTAATCAAGTTGCTGACAAAGGGACCCCATGGGAATCTCCAAACAACCCAGGCTAATGCTGTGGCTGTTGGTTTCTCTACCTAAACTGACATATGGTTCTGAGTCTGAAGATAATACCTACACAACTCACTGAATGAGAAGTAGAGCTAGTGACTACCCAGAGCCTTCACCCGTATAGACTAGTATTGATAGTACTGGAAGGTACACTGTTCAATATCAAAGTAGAAAGGTAAACACTAACCCACCTACAAACCCTCATTCTTCAATGATGAACTGCCCTCAAGGTCTGCTAGTGTAATAGTAGCACAAAGTTGATGAGAGTAACCAACTAATATCTGATTAGATTTAAAGCCCACTTCATGAAATGGAAGCCACACCTAATACTACTCATGTGGATAAGAACCTGAAGCTTGATAGGCCAGGGACATAAGGGAAAACCAAATGCTCCTGTTCTGCTAAATAACATAGCAACAGAATGAATCCTAATGGTATATTGCTGTACTCATAGATTAGTGCCTTCCTCAGCCATCATCAGAGAATCTTCCTCCTGCAGTAGATAAGAACAAATACAGAGACTCACAGATTGACAATGTACCCAGAGTGAGAGACCTGGGAACATTCAGCTCTCAACAGGATGTCTCCATCAAATCCCTTCCCTCAGCCCTCAGGGAACTCTGTTGAAGTAGAGATTAAAAGATTTCAAGAGCCAAAGGGATGGAGGATTCCAAGAAACAAGACCTTTTAAACAAAGTAGCACTGACACACATATGGACTCACAGGGACTGTGGCAGCATGCATGGGGCCTGCACTGGTTCATCAGCATGCATGGGGCCTGCACTGGTTCATCAGCATGCATGGGGCCTGCACTGGTTCATCAGCATGGATGGGGCCTGCACTGGTTCATCAACATGCATGGGGCCTGCACTGGTTCATCATCAGCATGCATGAGGCCTGCACTGGTTCATGCTAGATGAGGTCCCAATGCTGAGAGAAGTGAAAACAAGCCCCACCGCCCAAATTCAGTTCTCTTCAAGGGAGTCTCACTGGGAAAACAAACCACTCCTATGGCAGATACAAACAATTACATAGCAGTAGATGGTCAACAAACAACAAACTCAGTGGTGTCTTTGGAGTTTCTTTGTCTCATAATGTTTTGTCAGGGAATTTACGCTCTCTTTCTTTTCTTTTTTAAAACCTTATAGGTCTTTTGCATGTATATCATGGTTTCTGGATTTCTGTTTTATGGTATTCCTGTGTCTGCAAACATGTGTCCCTCTGCATCTATATGGGTTTCTCTTTTTCTTCTGTTTGTTTGTTTTTTGTTTGTTTGTTTTTGTTGTTGTTGTATTCTGGTTTGTATTCTCTCTCTCTCTCTCTCTCTTTCTTCCCTCCCCTTCTTCTTTAGCATATTTCATTATCATTCCTTTGATGCCTATTTGCTTTCTGAGGAAAGGTAGAAAGTTTGTGGATCTAGATAACATGAGATATGGGCAGAGTCTCAAAAGAGATGGGGCAGGGAAAACCATAATCAGAATATAATATATTAAAAAATCTATTTTTAATATTTGAAATGTAGGAACATAAAAGATCAGACTTTTCCTTTAAAAATAAAAATATTAAATAACAATAAAAAAGAAGTCCACTACCTAGTATTTTAAAGCTTTAGTACTATATAAACACTATGCACACCCAGCTAGCAAATTAAATTAATTTTGTCAATTTTTGGAAAGCAGTGAGAATGGGGTGAGGCCAAACTGAATGTTTCCCTTATG
This sequence comes from Peromyscus aztecus, assembly GCA_902168405.1. Taxonomy (NCBI): domain Eukaryota; kingdom Metazoa; phylum Chordata; class Mammalia; order Rodentia; family Cricetidae; genus Peromyscus; species Peromyscus aztecus. Next base: position 49,267 of record CABHPQ010001123.1, read on the forward strand.
TGGATCACCCTTTCCTGTTAGGACTGCTAGATATCACAATGGAAGGACTTGTATTCCATGTAAGGAATACATTATTCTATGGGTGATAATATTACTAATATATCACCAAAGCACAATCTAACTTTCATGGAGTAGGAGGGCACATGAAACAACTTTGTATATAATAATTAATTCACCCTGGGTGAGGTCCCAACCCATGTCCTCCTGGCTTTACCTTGGTATTCATTAGCTACTGTTTGCTCATATATATATATAAACTTTATTTAAAATATATATTATACATATTGCACACTCTTTCAGTATGTAATTAAGCTTTAACACTCTGTTACTGTTTTTAATCCAATATATAGTATTATGTGTAGCAACAAAATATATATTTTATCCTACATTCAAGTTTTCATTCCCTATTAGCCATAGAAAATGGAGGCATTTTATGATGTAAATAAGTACTCCTCAGAAAAATCTTATATGGCTGTGTAATATTTCATCCATCATTTAATAATTTTGATTATATGTCATTTGTTTTCTGCAAATTTATTTTAATTATTTTATTTCTATCAGGAAATAAACATAAAGTACTTTTTCCAGATAGACTAATATATACACTCATAAGATATTATGACTAGATCATTGTGGAAGTTGAATTCAATACTAATTTTCTTTTATTCTAAAATAAAGGCTTGTAAAACTAAACACCATTTCCTTTCAAAATAAAGCCATAACTAACATGCTAAGTATTGAAAAATAAAGTTGAGCAATATTAAAATTTTAAAGAGCATGCTTGGCATATATATGGAATAGAGAAAATATAAATACTGTTATGTATAAGACCAAGGATTTATAGACAGACAAACCTGGGAATAAATTCTGTTTTATTCTCTATTCGAGCAGTATATAACCTTAATGATTTCACAAAAAAATCTATCAAAAACTTGAATGTTCATTTGTAAACACGATTTGTCTAATAAGTGCTACTACTTTTGCTACTATTTAATTTTAATAAAATTCTAGCAACTCACTTCAACCACTCAATATATGGTAGCTTTCCCAATGCTGCCTCTGTAACTAATTCAACAACACTTCTGAAAGCAATCTATACTGTTCATCCATTTCTTTTCAGTAGAAAAATAGCCTAACAATTGATTTTTCGATGTTTCACTAAGCTATTGTAGAATAATGAAATTGTAGGTTTCTAACCTGGTGAATCTTTTTGTCTTTTTCTTTGAGATCCAACTTGGAAGAGAACTTGGTTAGAACCGTAAGTGCTTGGAACATTATGAGAGAAAAATTGTTGTCTTTCACCTGATAAGTATGAGCAACTCTTCAAAACCATTTTAAAGTCAACGCTTTTGGAACACATGAATAGATGTTGACTCAGTGAACAATATCGGAGTCTGAATAATTATCCTGTAAAGAGAATTGCATGTTCCTTAGGCCCACTTTAAAAAAAAAATCAATGTTGTGTATAAATTATAGGTGTCCCAGCTTTCCCCTCATTTGTCCTTGCTAATATATTTCCCATTGTTTATTATAAATGTAACTTTATTATACTGAAAAGCAACTTTCTAGAATTCAATATATATATATATATATATATATATATAAAAGCAAAAGAATAGTTTTCTTACTATGTGCTATAGATTTGTTTATTCTGAGGGTCACAGGATGTGTTTTTGTAATCTAAACAAGAAGAAACTTGCCTTTTTTATTTGTTTGGTCTTTGTTGTGTAGTTATTTTGAGACAGTTTGGTTTAACTGTGGCAGGGATTAGCCTCTAACTCATATGTTACACAAGATGGACTTGAACTCCTGCTCGACATTCTAAGTACTGGATTGCAGATGTGTGTCACCACCCTTGAGGGAATAAAAAGGGTGTTTTTTTTTAATAAGACTGTATTAAAGTTCCTCTGTACAACTATAATAACTGTAGACCTATGAAGAACAATAATTAAAGTAAAAAAAGACTTTAATACATAAGTTGTCTGCATTCTCTGGATAAAATAAACAATAGACACAACACACAAAATTACAAAGGTAATTTTATCTTTTCAAGTTTCCTGAACTAAAAATTATCACAAATGGCAGAAAATAAGTCATCATTGGTCAGAAGACTGTCTTCCATATTACTGACACTTGGAGTAAAATCTGAAAGAAAGACATCTCATTGATGGGCAAGAGAAAACCAAAAACTATTTCATGAGGTAGGAATAACATTGGTTTGGTGTATAATAGAAATAAAGTAATGAAAACTAAATAACAGTGAGCAACATACTTAAGTATGACCTTCAAAACAGAACAAGGATGATGTTACATAGATATTATAAGACTTTATTGGCAAAGGTGAAAGTTCATATTTTATTCTGACTTTAAATAAAATTTATGCAGAATTTGAAGTATGAGAGTTGTTTGATATAATTTTGATTTTAGTAGCTCAATCCTGATACTCCATAGTAGACAAAACACAAGTACACATAACTATGGGATTCTAATGTTTGATAATAATGTCAAAAAACATACCCTGGGAAATAGCATTTTTAACAAATGGTAGTGGGCAAACTGGATTTCCAGAAAAATGAAATTAGAAACATTTTTATCTCCCTGCACAAAAACTAACTTCAATTGGATGAAAGATCTAAATCTATAGTCTGAAATACTGAAATTCTTGAAGAAAATATAGCCAGTACTCTGCATGATACTGGGAGTAATAAATACTCCATTTGTCCAAGATTTAACATCACCAATTGTCAAGAAAGATTTCCCCAAACTAAAATGCTTCTGTACACCTGAAGAAACAATCAGTTCAATGTGGAGGAAACCCACAGAATGGGGAGAATATTTGCCAACTACATTTCTGACAGAAAATTACCTGAATATATAAAGAACTCAAACAATAAAGAAAATAAAAGACTCATTCACAAAATGGATCTGGTGTCTGAACATGGAGTTTTGAAGAGAAGAAAAAAAGGCTAAGAAATATATTAAAATGTTCATCATCCCTAGAAATTAAAGAAATGGAAATCAGAACAATTTTTAGATTTCATCTTACCACAGTCAGAATGGCAAAGATCAACAAAACAACTCACAAGAATCTCCTGGATGTGCCTCCCCATAGGAGACCTTGCCTTCTTGTGGGGAGGAATGAGGGGTGGGCTGAGGGGGGAGGTGGGTGGTGGGACAAGAGAGGAGGGGGATCTTTGATTGGTATGTAAAATGAATAAAAATTTCTTAATAAAAAAAGAAAAAAGAAAAACAAATCATTTCAAACAAACAAAAAAGAAACACTGGAAATGATGTGGGGAAATGGAGCTCTCACCACCATTAATGAGATTGGAAACTGGTACAGCCACTATGGGAATCAATGTGAAAAATTCTCAAAAAGCTAAAAATAAATCCATCATATGATTCAGATATTCTACTATTAGGTATATAGCCAAAGAACTCGACCTCCCATTCTACAGATACTTGTTCAGTCATGTCTTTGCTGATTTATTCATAATAGTTGAGAAATGGAAACAACCTAATGTCCTTTCAACTAAAAAATGAAAGCATTAAACACTGCATATATAAATTATGGAATCCTATTCATCTATAAAGAAAATTGAAATCATGAAATTTTCAAGTAAATGTATGAAGCTAGAAAAGATGTTGGGTGCAGTAATCCAGACTTGGAAAGAAAAATACTGCATCTTTTATCTCATTTCTGGCTCCTAGACAATCACTAATCTTTTACCAAGTCCAAATTTAATGTTTCCCATCATTTATATTTATATATACTTCTTCTCACATTCACATATGGTGCATTAGTTATGGTAATCTTTGTCTGGAAAGGGAAGGATTAAGCTTGGATGTTGGGTTAATTTTACACACACACACACACACACACACACACACACACACACACACACAGAGAGAGAGAGAGAGAGAGACAGAGACAGAGACAGAGACAGAGAGACAGAGAGAATGAATATACAAAAATTGAAATTTCTGGGCTGCTGACATATGACAATAGCACTTGGACCAATCACCATTTCTGCAGTCATTCCACAAAATGAAGATGGCAAGGCTTAATTTTCCTCCAGCTTCTAACTCTGAATCAACCATGATTGACCTGATTCTCAAACTCTAATTAGAAAAACGTTGACTGCTTTGTGCCAAGGTTCAACAAGTTTGCAGGATATCAAAAGAGAAAAATAAACACCAAACCAACCACAAAGCCTTTGATCTACAATCTACCCTGCCTTTAAAACATGCTAAGGCAATGGTGGCACAAGCCTTGTCCAAGTAACCAACTGATATCTGATTTGACTTAATGTCTACTCCATGAGATGGAACCCATGTCTAACATTGCTTGAGTGACTAAGAACCACAAACAATATAGCCAAGAGACCTAGAGTAAAACAAATGCTACTGGTCTAAAACAAACAAAAAATGAAATAAGGCAAAGGCAGGCGGATCTCTGTGAGTTCAATGCCAGCCTGTTCCAGAGAGGAACAGGCTCCAAAGCTACACAGAAAAACTCTGTCTTGAAAAAAAGAAAACAAACAAACAAAAACAACAAAAACAAATCAAAGCTACTCCTAATGACATTCTGCTATACTTATAGATTCATGCCTTATTCAGCCATCGTCAGAGAGGCTCCCTCCTGCAGCAGATGGGAACAAATACAGAGACTCACAGCCAGACATAATGTGGAGAGTGAGAGACCTTGGCACACACAGCTCTAAACTGAAAGTCTTCATCAAATCTCTCCCCTCAGAATTCAGGGATCTTAAGAAGAGAAAGCAGAAAGAGTGGAGAGACAGAGGGGATGAAGGAAATCACAAGAACAAGGTCCTCACAGAGACTGAAGGAAGGCGCATGTGGCTTACATGAATCTGCACCATGCCTTCTGCATATATATGATCTATGATAGCTTTCAGCTTAGTGCTTCCATGGACTCCTGACTGTGTAAAGGAGTGGCTCTTTGATTCGTGTGCTTCTCTCAGAGTTCTTTTTTTTTTAACTGTTGGGTTTCCTTGTCCAACTTTCATATTATGATTTTGTTTTATCTTGTTATATTTTATTTTGCTATATATTGCTGTTATCTATTAATTAAAAGCCTGTTCTTTTCTGATGAGAGATAGAAATTGAGTGGATCTGGATTTGAAAGGATGTGGGGAGGAACTGGAAAGAGTAAAGGGAGGGGATACTGTATTCAGATTATAAAGTATGAGAAAAGAATCCATGTTTAATAAAAGGGGAAAAACAAGTTAATGCCAAATTTCTTCAATTTTCTACATTTCCCTTCTCTGTGGTCTGTCACAAGGCTCAGTCCAATAATGGGGAAAGTCTGGAAGTGTGTATGTATACATATGCATGCATACTCTAAGAGCATAAGATAAGTGATAAGGTTTTATTGGGACACATTGACTGATGTAGAAACTTAAGGTTATAGTTAGCAGTTTATAATTTTGATAGGATATGTAAAATATTATTAGTCATCTTTGAAATTTGCTACTAAATCCTGAACTCAAGGTGGCCAGTAGCCATTGAAGTACAAATCTGGAATTATTTAGATATTGTATACTCTCATGGAGACTTATAATCCCTACTTCCTGCTATTAACATTCCTGTGAGATATTGGCCTCTTACTACACAGCATTAGTGCCAAGGTGTACATCTTTCTACATATGTGACTTGGCTCTCTTTTGAGACTATTAATGCTTATTTGATGCTC
>CABHPQ010001123.1:54992-78991 GCA_902168405.1 Peromyscus aztecus
TCTCTCTCTCTCTCTCTCTCTCTCTCTCTCTCTCTCTCTCTCTCTCTTTCTCTGTTGCTCTTAAAAAATCATGACAAAAAAGTCAATGAAATTATTCCTAATGATATTCTGCTATACTCATAGATTGGTGCCTAGCCGAGTTGTCATTAGAGAGGCTTCACCCAGCAACTAATGGAAACAGATCCAGAAACTCACAGTTCTTTCAGCAGAGCTCGGGGAAACCTGCAGAAGAGAGAGAGAACGGATTAGAGGAGTCAAAGAGGTCAAGGATACCACAAGAACACCTATACAATCAACTAACCTGGGCTCATAGGGTCTCACAGAGACTAAACCAACAACCAGGGAGCCTGCATGTGACTGACCTAGGCACACTGCATATATATTATAGTTGTGTAGCTTGATCCTCTTGTGGAACTCCTAACAGTGGGAGCAGAGGTTATCTCTGACTTTTTTCTGGATTTTGGGACCTTACTCCTCAAAATTGGTTGCCTCGCCCAGCCTTAATCCACGAGGAAGTGTTTAGTCTCATTATAATTTAACATGCCATGTTTTGTTAATATCCCTGGGAGAATTGCCCTTTCCTGAACAGAAATGGAGGAGGGGTGGATTAAGGAGTGGGGAAAGAGAAGGGCTGGGGGGAGGGGCTGGGAGAAGAGGAGGGAGGAGAAACTGTGGTCAGTATGTAAAATAATAATAATAACAGTAATCATAAAAATCCTCACAAATACAGCCTCTCAGAACAGAGGGAAGTTTTACTAACAGCAAACAATGAAATTCATTTGACATCTCCAAGGTATGGAACTCACTATCATTCTCAGTGATCTTGCAATGGATCTTTCCCAAGATTAGACTTGAATTAGGATGAAGGACAGTATGTTACCTTCCTTGCCCACTTTGGAAATTCTAAAAAGAAGAACTAGTTAATTCTTACCAGAGAAACTGTGAAACAATGTATATAAATGTAGGTTGTTAAATTTGTGGTTAATACTGTTGCTTAGCAATAAAATAAAGCATTCTTGACATCCTGCAGAGGAATCTGAGTGCTAAGAGATTAAAATACTGGGGATTGTATTATAAGAAAATCATTTATTTCTCCACATGCCACAGTGGAAGGAGACCTACAGGATATTACTTTATCCAATACAAGAAATATGAATTTCTAAGAGGCCAACATATTTTTCAAAGACTAAATCTGGAAGAGATATAACATCATCAGCAACAATGGAAACAACTGGAATTTTGAGTTGCAATGGAAACTGAATATTTTGAAGTAAGATGGACACTTTTAGGGTCTTTATTGTTTCTTAGACCACCATTCACCCAATCACATTAAAGAAAATTCTTTGGATCACATTTGTCAACTACTTTCCTTATCACCATAGTTTTCCACACTTCTAATACATTCCATTTCCCCATTTCCTTCTGTAGTAAGTTTCTACTTTCAGTTGTCTAAGCTGAACATGTTTCCTAAGTTCCTCTCCATTTAAAGTACTCCAGGTTTGACCCTTAAGAGAAATTTCTGTGAGATTTAGAAAACAAAATATATAAATATGGAAAGGCAATCACTTTTATGCTTTGAAAAATCATCGCCATGCCAAGTGTCTTTGACTTATACATTACCACTGATTGGCTTGCTGTCCTTGCTCCTGTGTGGTAGCAACTGGTATTCAAATTCACTATAACTGCCAGGACTCTTTGAGCACCTCTCAGTCCTGACTGAGCCAGTTTTCCATAATTGTGGGTAGTCTTATTTCTCATGATGGGCAGGTGTTTGGGGAGTGTGCACCTCTGGCCAGATCATCCTCCTTTACCTGGAAGATGAGCTGGCCAGAGGTACAGACTTGATGATTTGGTTTATACTTGATCAGTAACAAGGGGATCTGGCAAAGATTTATGAGCATAGCATACAGCATGTATGCTGGAGATCAAGGCAGTGATAGCTTATGAAAATAATCAAGAAAGAATTACTTCCTCAAAAAAGGTAAAAATTTAAACAAAACATATTCTGTGGTAACAAAATTTATAGGAGCCATATTTTATTGTCTGATTTCTTCAGGTAAAAATTTGCATGGTGGCAGGGTTTCATACATGAATGAAGCAAAACAGTTTCTTATTTCCAAGGCCACCTCAGCTGCCATCACTGTTCTGAGCTTAGCTTGCCAACATCACAAAGAAAAGAAACACCATATCTAAAATTTCTTGTTGCACATCTGGTTATAGCATAGAAATACTAGACCAGTGTAGATTTTTTAATAGATAATTCATTGGAATACATATATTTTCCTGTTATTGCCCAGTGCTTCTGCTAACCCGGTTTATGAATCTAATATATATCTTAGACAATTATACAAAGTATAACATCTGACAAAATGTTCACACAACGAGATGCACAATGAACATGTTAATGTATGGGAATCATTGATTTTACAACACCTCCCTCAACAGAAAGCAGTAATATTGATAAAATGGTGGAAAGGAACTTAGAGATTTCTATGTCTGTTGTTTAACTTATAAACTATTGAAGAGGATAGTAGTACTTATCTTGCATAGAAAGAGGAATGATATTTGGATATTATTTACAGAAGAACTAGCGAATTATATCATTCATGTGAAGGGGGAAACCACTCCTTGACTATTTGTTTGCAAATTGGAATTGATGAAAATTGTGTTTGCAGAACTTAGAGAGTGGGAAAGAAGCAGCAGTATTTTTCATTCTGAAGATCAATGGAAACTGGTTACTGAAGGAGTACTCATGCATTGTTGCCCATCTGATGAACATACCACTGTGGAGTCGCAACCACATTTACATGTACACACCTCTCACTTCAATAAATGATCCAATTTATAACCATCTTTGAGAGCCTGGAGAGATAGATGCCGCTGTGGGTAGAAAGATTGCTTTCTGGGCAAACATAATTCGATTGTTGAGATCTTCAGTACCCATGCAAATGCTGGGCAGATGTGGTGGTCCACCAATGATCCCAGGGCTCAAAGAGTGGAAGCAGGGGAACACTGAAGCAAAATTGCAAGCTATGTTAGATGAACTTGTGAGCGTTTGGTTCAAGTAAGACACCCTGCCTCAATATGAAAGGTACAGAGTGATAGAGGAATGTATCTAATGTCAATTTCTGAAATTCACATATTTGAATACACACACACACATACACACACACACACACACACACACACACACATACACACACACAATCTGTATTCAATTAGATATGGATATAATTTATTTAAACTCTGGTCTTATGGATTGTTTTTAAACAATTCATAAACTTTAAACTTAAAGTTTAAATTTAAACTTTCACATTCTAACTTCCATAATGAGTGTTTTGACCTAAGTCAAATACAGTCAGTTAGTCTTAAAGAACATGTCTTTATGGCTTTTTTGTTCTAAATATTGACTCAGCAGCTCCTTAACCAAGCCTCATGACTCTGTGCTATAAGAGACACCTAAGTGATACTGACAGATCCTGTAGAGACTGCTCTGCCAAATTGATCAGTGAATCAAACTGAGCAAACTGCATTAGATATAGTTCAATTTTATCTACTGCACTGTGGAAAAATTATAGATAAACACCATGTCTGCCACTGAAATTAAAGAGCCCATTGATTGTGCTTGCTTTGCCAAAACTTGCTCTCAATCCAATGAACATTTTCAGCAGTGAATAGAAATCAGAGGCAATGAGGACACACTTTCAAATAACAACTTTTCAGGATGAAGAGAAACACAACAAAGACCGAAAATATCATTATTCTAATACCAAGAGCATCACCTTATATTTTAACACTGTTTCAGAGTTTTCAAAGCACAGTCACATATTATTCTCTGTGATTCTCACAGCTGAATATGGCTGGGAATAGTATTTGTATTGTTCTTCCTGTGCTCTGTGGATAAAGAAGTGAAGACCAAGACAGATGTACTTCATGTCACCTTTCAGTTCGGGACTGAACTGAGCTGATCATACACTGCTGAGGACCCCTAGGGCATAGCTACAGAAATAGAGAGGTGCTTTGTTTTAGTTAGATGGAAAAATTTGAAAGTCAGAGGCAATCAGTTAGAATGCTGCATCCTTTAACAGAAGTGAAAACGGGGAAAAAACAATCCATAAATCCCTACAGTCTAAAGCAAGAGTGCTTAGTTTTTTGACAAAGTCAGAAAACAACAAGAAAAGGGAGCCATTTTTATAATTCTACATTTTACTACTAAGGAAAATTAGACAAGTAACACATACATCTAATTTTATGTAATTATAATTGTGATTTAATTTTATATTCTGGGACATTTTAGATTATTTTGCATTTATTTTATAGGCAATATTTAAGAGTAATTAAAAAATTATAAAAATATAAAACATGTACAAATATGATGACAAAACATATTTAATGCAAGCAATGGCTTGAAACACGGGTTATGATCAAGTGAGCCTGTAACCTCAGGACTCAGAAGACAGAGTTGGGAAGATCACATGATCAAAGCTACCAATCCTGTGTAGTGAGTTCTTGTATTATCTTGACCCATATGACAACCTACTTCAAATCAGTAAGCAAATGAACAAATAAATAAATATATTTCCTGAGTAGATAACCTGAATATAACAAAAGTAATACAACATGACTTTTTGCTTTGATATTCCTAGAGCAAATATTTGAATGATAAAATTTATGGAAGCATATTAGTCTTCAGTTATATAATCTGATCATATCCAATTTCAAGTTAGTTATATTTAATTTAATACCTAAGCTTTTATATAAAATATAAATTTTGTAATAATACCTTGACATTCATATGTTAATGTTTGATTTTCTATATTAATTAATTGTAAAAATACTCAAAACAATACAAAATTTAATGTTCAAAGCTGGATAATTCCACCTCTCACAAAAATTTTTTCTATTAATTTTCTCAATATGAAAGTATAGAGATTAGAATAAATATGCCTTCTATGACCCCTGAAACTGTAAATGTCACCTGTGATGTGTTTCAAGCTGGTCCCCATATGTATATTTTCCATGCTCCTAGAAATGCTGTGTTAAGCATACCTAGCTTATACACTTGCTTACAGCTTGGTTAACCACAAGTGCTAAGTCTCCAGTTACTGAGTAATAAGCTACCAACTCTGTTCACCACTCAGTCCTATCAGTAGTCTGGATTCCTTCCAGTAAGAAATCAATAAGCCGGGATTTGAGGGGGTAGCTGAATTTGTGTGTTCAGTTTATTGTGTGTTCTATCCCACTTTTGTAGTTACATGAAGCTGGTTATTCTATGTGAGGTGGTAGCTGCAATTCAGAACTAACTGACTCAATTCCCCAATCTTCTTTCTATGTTATTAGTGCTGCTGTAATAAATTCTAACACCATTATTTTAGAAGGATTATAAGCCAGTACTGTAATCATTCCATTATATATCATTGTCCCAATGAATTCATTTGTGATTGCCTTAATCACACAATCCCTATCTGGGGTATAATTAGTCAACAAATGTTTTACAGAAGTAATTAATCAACTTAGAACAGAAACAATACAGTATATTTGGCAAACAGAGTACACACTTAACATATCCATGTGATATAACTACTAGAAAAAATGGACCTTACTTATAAAGGACATATTCTCTGCTTGACTTCAACCACATAAACCCAAAAAAGAAAATATCCTTCCATCTACTCCTAACTCCACTGATTTTTTCTGTAAAAATAAAATTTCCAATGTAACTCTCAAATTATCTTTACTTGTGAAACACCATTGCCTTTCCTTGTTCTAATACATTGTTTCTTTTATACAACCACTCAGGAAAGTTTATATTAATATACTGTTAGCAAAGTGCAGATTGTATCCTAAAATTATGTTGTTAAATACTTACTAAAATAAAACCTTTCAGTTTTTATAAATGCAAATTATCTTTGTTCCCACTGTCTTCAAAATATTAAAATGATTCCAACGGTAAATTATATTCATTTCATTCGACTATCAATAATCCAAGTAGCCACTTACACACTAAGCTTAAACCCTGTGTCAAATTTCAGCAGCTATTGCCTCTATATGTGCTGAAGTCCCTTTGTCCTCACAGTTCTCATCAGCCAGCTCAATACTTAAGAAAGTGCTCTCTACCTCCTTGATTTAAGTCTATGCCATGCGTTTCTAACACCTTCCTAAAATTCCTGGGTAGTTTGAGTTTATTACTACAAATGAAATCATATTTTACTGTAAGCTTAAGGTTGAAAATATAAAATGTTACATTATAGCCATGATCACAGTCTCAGAGAGGGCTTTCTGCATTGATGCTTTCGTTCTTACAAAGTGGTTTCTGTCATTGCAGGGCTGTAATTTAAATGCTGCTGCAAAGGAAGATCATTGCGATTTCACTGGCCACTTAGGTGAGACTTTATTGACACATATGCTCTGGTCATTTTGATGTACCTTGGTTTGTAAAGATTTTTTTTTTATTGTAAGAAGTTTAAAAAATCTCCCAGTCAGAATGATATTTTATGAGTCATTGATTTTAAAAATGCTATGTTTTCTTCACAAATTACTTTAACACCAGGCCTCATACAGGGAATTTCACAGACAGTATTTGCATGCACTACATTCTGATCTTTGTTTGGAAAGTATATATTAAGACTGTTGTGACATTAAATATTTTAAACATAAATAAACTTATTATATGACATGTACTGATTTTGTTTTATTTTATTGTTTCTCTCTCTCTCTCTTTCTGTAATATTGTCTTATTATGTATCCCAAGTTTGTTATCACTGATGCCTCTGCCTCCATATCCTGAAAGATATGATAGTAAGTTTACATTTACATTCTAATTAAGATATGCATATATATTTTTAATATTCACTTGTAATGTAACTAATAAATAATTAAATTATTAGTTGCAAAGATGTTTATACATTTTATAGGAAAATAATCTTGAATATAATGAAAACATACATTTTAACCCTTGTCATACTAAAATAACTAGTCATTGCCATTCCTAACCTAATATGATTATCTTCATTTTATAAAATACAATTTAAACGCAAACTTTTAGAGTCATATCCATTTAATCTAGATAAAAGCTTTCTCTGTGTTCACCAATTGATACATTTAATTCTGAATTTGAACGTCATCAATTATATTACATTATCTTAGCAAACAAGGAAGTCAGTTTATGTATTCTTATTCTTCGAATGTAATGTAGACCATATTATAAAAATACTAGTGGATAAATGATTTGATTGGTTTGTATCATCAACATACTTTTAAATATATATGTTGGTGTATTATATCTTAGTGAGGATCTAATTTACTTCTGAGTGAAGGAAAACAGACATGTTTTTGAGTGTCAATAGCAACGTTCTACTTTGAGTGGCACTTCAAGAATTTCACTTCCCGCTGGACAATCCCTTTGATTAAATTACATCTACAGTGCATCATTATCTATCATTATCTATCACAGGTTGAGGTTAAAGAACTTTCTTATCCTGCCTATGTCGTATCAGTATCCTCATTTTACACATGAATAGTGTCAAAACTTTATAACACTTGCCTAGTACACCAATTAAGTGATAACAGAGATTTACTGGGGAGAATGAAAGAAAGAAGGTCATATACTTTCATGGGGTTATACAATTGCGCATTTTAAAATGATTTGTCCAGAAAAAAATCAGATCTTCATATACATGTGATATAGAAGAGAGGCACTTCTTTTTATAATTTTGTCTTCCCATTTAAAAAAAATGGTATTTTATTTTGCTACAGATTTCCACTAGTGTGTACACATTATAGTAAGTGGATAAAATAAGACAAATGAAATACTTAGGTCATAAGTATAAGTTACATAAGCCTCTCTAAAAGTTGCAAATGAGTGGCGCTAAATAAAGTAATTTCTAATGACCATGCATTTAGGAAAACACCATTTGTCATCTATCATTAATTCTTGACACTTTTCAGAGTATTTTTAATATATAAAGCATCCTTATGCATAAATGATGAGATGTTGTTTTAAATGTAAACTATAGAGGAGCAAGAATTTGCATTATTCTAAAATCAATCATCTTAAATTGCTTCTTTGTTTGCTATGGATGAAATAGAGTTCTAGGTAGACTGAGGCTTGAAGCACTGCAGTTTGAAATGCGTGTTCTCCATAGTTCAGAGGATTCTTCAATTAACAGTAAACTTTAACTGAAGATAGTCAGTCACAGTCAGTTCACACTGCACCACACACTCCCCAGATTCCCTTTTGTCCCAGCTAGTCATTTCTGTGCTTTTGATCTTCATCAGTTTATTATTAATTCCCTTCTGAAAGAAATGCTTACCTAAATCTTGCTCTCATTTTTAATCTTCCTGATTCCCCAGTCAGAGCCCCCATGCATTAGCACTTTGATCTCAGCTGGCATACCATCTTAATATATGAACTCCCCATGAAGTTGAGAATAGACAGTAAAATAATCCATGTATGGGAATTTATTTGTTGAAAAATTTTAGTGTATAGAATTCATGAAAAAAAATGCAGTTTTTAATAATAGTGACTATTTCTCCCCAGAAATCTCTCTAACTCCTAACATATTGATACAAGGAAAAGAAAACATTTTGGGGAGGCATAAATAATTATAATCTGAGAGCTACTGAGTTTCTCTTTTCTAGTACTGGAGAAAAAGCAAAACTATGTAGAATGCTGGCTGAGCATATACCTTGATGTATTCGTGGCTCATGCAAACGGGAGCAAGGAAGACTACAGACAGTAAGCCGATACCAGGACAGCTGATGCTTAATGAACAATTTGGAAAGTGTAGCATTCATAACATAACTGAGTATTATGACTACACTATGTGCATTGAGAAGTCTTTAGCTTGCAATTCAATTCTAGACTTGTATATAAATATCTTCAAATGATGGGTCATGTTTTAATTACCTATACATTGTGATTTACATATAAACTAGTAATCATTAAAACACAGTTGTGCCATGTTGAGTTTACCATGTGATGATGATTTTTACAAAGAAAAACAGGTATTTTAACTACCAAAAAGATATTATAAAATCCAATATTTTTCACCAAAAAAGCAATGAAGCATGCCACGGAATTAAAATCTTCAAGACAACATTAATTTTATTATGTCCACGTGATTGACATATTGAAAAGATATTGTCAGATATATAGAAAAAATCTAACAAAAAGATATTTATAAGGAAATTAGTGAGCACAATGATGCCTAGAAGAAACCTAGGCAAAGAGTAAAATCAAGAAGCATTGTTATAAATGAATTCAGTGAACAAATCTCAAATAATAACACTGATGAGGTGACAAACTATTAAGGCACATCAAAATTACAGGAACATCGATCAAATAATCTCCTTGGTAATCTTCTGAGCCTATTTCCCAATCATAATATCATCGTTTTGATATGTAGGATAAAGTTCAGTGTCAAAATGAAATTACATACCTGAGGTAGAGAACCCATATCTCCCTACAAAACAACATTAGCTGGTGCAGTTACTAATGACAAGTAAGAATAATAGAAGGAAGCCACTGAATTAGAAAGTCCAAAGGAACCAGTAACACAGACCCAGAAAGAAGAATATGGCATGTATTCACTTAAATATGGATGTTAGCCCTTAAGTCTTTGATAAGCAAGGTACAGTCTGTAGAACCACAGAGGTTAGGTGCAGACTGTACAGATAGTGGGGAGAGATGGATCTCCTTAGGAAGTAAAAACAGAATAGACAGTTATGGAGGAGACAGGGTACAGGAAGAGGATGATCAAGTGGATCAGGGAAGGGAAGAAGAGGTTGAAAATTATGAATAAGGAACTTAAGAGTTAATTCACATCCAAAATCCATATCCCAATCCCCACAATGCAAAAATACCTATTGTTATGGCATACAATACACTGGATTCATGTGTTTATTTTATTATGTAACTTTATCTTGGAACATTTCAAAGAAAACTTACTTTTGCATGTAAATGGGTATCCTTTTATAAATCTTCATATATCATTATACTTTGTTCTACCTCTCAGGTCTGCTTTATACTACAGCAAGTGCACTCTCATTTACACATAACGGAATGCCTTGCTCGTAACCATGCATGGTGGTTTGAATGAGATGTCCTGCGTAAGTGTCCAGAATAGGTGGCTGTTTGGAGAATGATAGTAAAGTGTGAACTTGCCAGAAAGAAGCATGTCACTGGGAGCCAGCTTTCATGGTAGAAAACGTCAAGTCACTTGGAGGTAACTCTGTTTTCGATCTCTTTGATATTTGAGATGAATTCTCATCTGCTTCCTCCCGGGTGCTTCTGTCTACCACCTATGCTCTATCATCATAGACACGGGTAAAATAAATAAATAAAATAAACAGAGCAAAATAAATTGTTCTTCCTACAATTTTCCTGGGTCATGTTTTATCACAGCAATAGAAAGGTAATCACTACACTGTGTAAACAGACAGTTGTAAGCATTGTTCCAATATGCAGCTAAACATATTAATTAGCACTTAATGTCTTCTTACAACTCACCACAAAACTACAAATATATTTGAACAATCACATTTGAAGCATTTCTTCTTGCGTTTCCTATTCTGATCTGGCATTTAGCTATGGTTCTTGTCATTTGGTCAACATAATGTTTTCCAAACCAGAGCAAATATTCACCAAATTCTTATAGGTACTTAGAGATCTAAAGGGAAATGATCACATGCATCCTATTTATTTCTAAAATAACTTCTCAGGTGACAACATTTGTGGTGGTGGTGTGAAAGGTAAATATTACCCATAGTACTGTGCATTTGAGTACCTGTTCCCCAGTTGGTAGTGTTGCTTAGGAGGTTTTAGAGCTGTGTTCTTGCTAGAGAAAGCATGTCACTGTGGGGAGGGGAGTTCTAGAGTTTAAAGACACATTATTGCTAATTCACTCTGTTTCATACTTGCAGTTCAAGACACCAGTACCTCATTAGCTGACATTTCTGCTACTACACCTTCCTCACCATCATAGACTCACACAACCCTCTGAAAGTGTAAGTCCTGATAAACCCTTTCTTCTAGACGTTTCTTTTGCCATGGTGTTTAACCACAGCAAGAGATAAGTAGCTCAATTAACTTCTCTGACTTCAAGACAAAGTCTCATGGATTGCATGTAAGAACAGATTGCCAATTGACCCTTGTGTCAACAGTGATTAAGTTATCAGGTGTGCTAAGAATTGATGATTTGTCGGGGAAACTGAGAAAAATAGAGTAAGCTAAGGATGATGAAGTCCTTTTGGAAGCTCAGTTATACTTGAAGTGGTAGAGCATTTGCCTGTTGTGTAGGAGGCCTTGGGTGAGATTTCCATAACCCAAATAATAGAGTTAATAAGGTAAAATTATTTCAACCACTTTCTCCTAAGTACCTTGGCAGAACATCATGGTGGCAAGGTTCTATGGAAATGAGCACTTCACTTGAGGTATCCAGGCAGTAGAGAGGAGGACAGGGAGGAGAAAGCAAGGCAGTAACAGCCAAAAGAAAAAACAAAATACATGTGGTGCTCTGTTTTCTCTACTACTTCCAGTTTCCAGAAGCTCTCCAAATATTTCCACAGGTGTGAAGCAAGCACTGAAAACTCAGGCCTTTGGAACATGTTTCCCATTCAAACTTTCACACCTGCTATTGGGTGACCTAGTAGATAAAATCCATATTGTACTCACCTTTCTGGTTGCCATGACCACATATCTGGAAAGAAGAAATGTAGGAAAACAAAAGTTTACTTACTCCTGAGATGGTAGGTAATATATTCCACCATGGCTGGGAGGCCATGGTGGATTCATTGCATTTGTAGTCAGGAAACAGAATAAACTGGGAGTGTGGCCGGCCTATAAAAACCCAAACCTTGATACTGGTATCACACTTCCTCCAGGAAATCCCGTTCTGAAAGTTCCATAGTCTTTACAAACAGTGCTGCTGAGTGGGGCCAAAAAATTTCACTTTCAAATCACAATCAGTTTAGGAAATCTTAACTTCACATTACACACAAATCTTGCTTTTCTGTGAATCTTTCAGAGAAAATTCTGATTTTTTTAAAACTGTCTTTCTATTTTTATCTCCATAATCTCAAAAAGAGATTTGTATTGCTTGTTGGGTTGATGTCTATTCTCATAGGATATTTATATGAGTTAGGATTTACATGAGATAAAATGAGAGGAAGATAGATGAGAGAGAGAGAGAGAGAGAGAGAGAGAGAGAGAGAGAGAGAGAGAGAGAGAGAGAATCTACTATGAAGGTGCTGACACACTCAGCTAAGATATGCCACTTTTTGAAAATTGTTGGGGTACTTCAGCAGCTGATATCTGTTAATCTGCAGATGCCCCAGGGTCTGAGGGTAACCAGTGAGAAAAACTGTCGATCTTTTACTTGGGCAGCTTATAATGGAAACGGTTTATATGATACAAACATCAACACAAAAATATTCTTAAATATGCAGTAGTATGTAGATTTTGCAAAACACTGGAATTCAAGGTGAGTGGAGATAAAATTTTGATCACATCAAGATAATCCATTATAAGATCCTGGATATAAAGCAGTCAACTTCAAAATCAGGTATAATAAGTGCTGAGATTACAGAAGAGCTGAGAATGATCTGACCTGAAATCACATGCAATATCTTGTGCATTTTGTGAAGAAGTAATTTCATCCAGATGATTAGGTTGCTAGCTATCATATATTGCCAAACAGCCCTTTGACCCTAAAATTTTCTGAAAAATACTCTAGATGAATGCTAAAATGCCATTTTAAACACCCTGAAGCTTCTAAATAGGCAGATGTTTGGGAGCATAATACATATATAGATAATTGACTAAATTTTGGTTTCATATGGATGTTTTGACAGCAAGTACTTTGTGTAAAATGCAAATTAGCTCATTAGTGTGGAACTGAAGCAATTAATGCTGGAATATGACCAGGCATTGGATTCAAAGGATAGATGGAATATTAAATTTTCCCTTAATTGAAGGGAGGTAAATTTCGTGAGGGATATAAACCAAGAGAATAATTAAAAATTAGTGGTACTTTTTAAAGATATTCACTTTTTTCAAATATATATCTTAAAATAAGCACACATATATGTTGATTTATTGATCAATGTACCTTATTTTTAGCTGGATAAAAGAACATAATTATGAGGGATTTTGAAAGGAATGATAGAATGGAAAAATCTCTTGTGGTTCCCTCATTCTAGGTTCTTTATACCACTGCAGTTTTTCACAAATGATCAAAGAGGGAACTTCTCTAACTTTTTCTTCTGTAAACAGTCTGCCTGATTTATATATGTCATTGTTCTAGAAAAAAAAGCAAAAGCAGCAATGCACAGTCATGTTCACATCTAATCTCCGTAGCTAGATGTTACATCTTGATTACTTTCTATACTGTAATTCACAGCAAATAATTTAATTAAATTGCAATATTTTAACTCACACAGACTTATTCTTAGGAAAGGATGGCAGAGAATGTACTTAAGTTTTGTGTGTTTATTTATCCACTTTGGAGTTTCTTATTTGAGACACTGTCTTAGTTGAGACATAATAAGGTTTGGGCAACCTCTTGCCCAAACCTTATTATGTAGCCATGAGCCCCGTTATCAATTCCAGTTTCCTCTGCTTCTACATCTGAGTGATGGAATTAGAAGTACGGCCACTACAAACAACTCTGGCTGAATTTCTTCGTTAAGCCTATGAGAGAGCTTTGCCAATTATCACAATTCTAATCTTATCTTCAATGATATAACTGTATCCTTTGTTTTAACTTTGCAATTCCTAACCAAATTTAGTCTTTACAATATTTTTATTGAGATTTTATCTGACAACCAGCTTATAACTTTTGATGTTTAGATTCTTCAAAATATTATTTCTCATAGTACCTCATATGTGGAGGTTTTAAGGACTTAAAAAATGTAATAAAAAGAGCTGAATGCCATCACCTTCCCAAGATATTGGCCTATTTATCGTTCTTCAAAGTCCCTTTTATTTCAATTGAAAAAATTAATTCTGTATTCATTTCAGATTTTTTTTTTTTTGGTTTTCCGAGACAGGGTTTCTCTGTGTAGCTTTGCGCCTTTCCTGGAGCTCACTTGGTAGCCCAGGCTGGCCTCGAACTCACAGAGATTTGCCTACCTCTGCCTCCCGAGTGCTGGGATTAAAGGCGTGCGCCACCAACGCCCGGCTTCATTTCAGATTTTAAAATAATAATTATTATTCTTTTATTTTGGCTTACAAATACATATTACTCTTAATAGAATCTTATTTTAATCCAATATGAACATCCAACCAAATGAATTGTAAATGTTTCAATTTGTTTTCACATTGAGTAAATGCAGGTGTTGAAGGCAGATGCTGATGAACACTTTTTGTTCTCACCTTGCTACCATGGGGCTAATTTATATACTTTTTCTCAGAATTATTTTCCATAAAATCTTTCCAATAGGAATTAATTAATTTTTGTACGTTATAAAGATTATTGAGAAGATTGTATTTTCAATTTTGAACCCAAAAAGGTCATAATGTCATCTTGCAAGAAATTTTCAAGGACAGAACATTTCTATAAAGCAAGAAAATAGTTAACACCCATCAAGTAGTACTGTAACCTAGTTCTTGTGTTTTAATAACTGACGAGAATCATTCTTTAATATATACCTTTTAAGATGAACCAACGTACCATATATTTCATTTAGTGATTGAGTTGATTTTTATTTAATTGCATGAAATTTATACTCAGTTTAAGAAAAAATCTTGCAGAAAAATAATATAATAAAACTCAGTATTTGAGTGTCAAAATATGTTTTAATTATGCCATTTTCTGTGTCGCAACACCATTTCGCTGGAGCAATATTTACTGCTTTATGGTGAGCTCAATCTGGAAGAGCACTTTCTCTACCTGAGAGCAGTAGAGAGCAGGCAGAAAGAAGCTCATAATGAGAAACAGAGGAGCACCTGTATGGGGAAGAACACATTTTCACAAAGACTTATAGTAAATTGCTGTAGGCTATCCTAGTTTTCTCAGTTCTAAATCTATAAGTAAATGCTATGTTTATATTTCAACTCACAGTTTGGAGCTGAGACAGACAACTCTATTAGTAATTGAATAATGTTAAACAATTTCAAAGATATGTGAATAATCCTCCACATCTTGATGAGTAAGTACACTGACACAAATTTCATAATTTGTGTACTCTGTTTTGAAAAATAACAACAAGTCCACTCAACACTCTAGCAAGTTTCTTAGAGTAGCAAATACATGTGGTTATGCAAATCATACTGCCATTCAGGAAACTGTTACCAAAGCAGCCTCATAGAGGGAAACCAATGCTGAGAACGCTTTGAGCTCTATAAATCCAGTTCAAACTTTGCAAATTATCTACTTTATATAACATACTTCCAATACTTTGCTTATGGATGTTCTACTTAGCTACTTTCAACATAAAAATTCATATGTATTTTTCAGTAAAAGTTAAAGCTCCAGACTATGCAACTTAAATGTTTGTAAATTCTCAGGATAGGCAAGCTGTAAATTTTTATGCATTCACTGATGAGAGGAAAATGTGTCAACTTTAAGAACTGCTTTTGTTTAAAATGTCATTTAACTACTAGGAAATAAAAATAATAAAATAAAACATGTAATATGTGCAGTCAGCCCATTTATTTAGAGGTGCCTTCTGCATTTAATTTCTAAGATTTATAATGAAGGAAAAGTAATAATAAGTGTTACAGACTCTACCATAAATCTGCTAAATGTACTTTTATAATATATGGAAAAAGACAAACACAATAATTATAATGTAGAAATGTAAAAAGGTAATTATTTTGAAATTACAATGTTTCCTTTCTTCTATTATTTTTGTTTGGGGACATAAAAAATGATATTATATATCAACTTAGTATGACTAAAATTTTCTTAACCATAATATTTTATTCTATACATTTGATGCCTTTATGTTCACAGGAAAATAATAGATAAAGAAAACATAAGAAAGAATTTTTTTTTCATTTTTCAAGACAAGGTTTCTCTGTGTAGTTTTGGTGCCTCTCCTGGATCTCGCTCTGTAGACCAGGCTGGCCTTGAACTCACAGATCTCTGCCTGGCTCTGCCTCCCAAGTGCTTGGATTAAAGGTGTGTGCTACCACCGCCCGACAAAACATAATAAAATTTTAAGATATGGTACAAAAGCCTGTTCCTTGCTTCTAACCAGATCCAATGCTTGTATATCTATGGCTGCAATGGTCAGTTAAGAATGCATAGAGAGAGAAGAGAAGAGAAGCTTAGGTAATGGGGTTTATGATACTCACAGGTCATTAAAAGAGGTGGTGCAGCAAGACATGAAAGGACACAGAAAAGTTCAGGAGATTGGAAAGAAGACCAAGAACAAAGGGAAAGTCAGGTAGCGGACAGTTTCTAGATTTCTGCCAGACAAAGAAAGCAACCAGGTTAGACAGATGTTTTACAATAACTACAGGACATTTTGAGCTATGGAGCTAGTTTAGAGTTGCTTGGCATAGGATGTACATGAGACAGTAAAAGGATATTGTTTTCCTGGATTTGGGGCCCACAGAAAATAGGGCAGGACTGAGTAAATTCTTGACTGAAGGCATGATCTAATTTTTTATTTTTTGCCTTTGAGATCCCTTAACCATGCTTAATACTTGGGCAATTTTTCCCCAGCAAGGAGCATTTAAGACTATACCAACCAGAATACAAAAATGTAAATGGTAAAATTAGTAAAGTTTTAAAAATCTTAAAATGGAATTATATACATTTTCTAAAGAAATATGAAAAAAAAATCTTCTAGAGTCTATTTTTCCCCCAAATAGCATTTCTCATGTCTAAGATAGTAAGAAAATAAAAACTTTTAAATTATTTTTGGATGAATGAGACTGGAATCTACAGTGAAATGCCTTAAGTATATTTAATTATCTTAAAAGTAGCTGGCAAACTTTCACACAACACTTATTAAAATGTTTATTCTCATATAGTATGAAGTCAGTTTAAGAGAATATGAAAATTGATTTAGGATTGATGAAAACTTTCAATTAGGTAGATTAGCTATAGTTTAGAGAAACTAGCCATGAGGGAAATATAGATGGCTATGTTAATAAACAATAAATTCAACGTTTTTGCAGGGTATTCAAATACTACATTGGTAACCAACCAAACTAAAACCAGATATCTTTTTTTTTTTTTTTATTTTACAACAAAATTCAACTTTACATATTATTCAAAGGTTCCCCCCTTCCCCCCCCCCCCCCCCCCTTCCCCCCCCCCCCCCCGCCCACCCACATTTCCATCTCCTCCAAGGCAAAGACTCCCCTGAGGATTGAGATCAACCTGGTGGACTCAGCCCAGGCAGGCCTAGCCCCCTCCTCCCAGGCTGAGCCAAGGGTCTCTACCAAGCCCCAGGTTTCAAACCGCCAACTCATGCACTGATCACAGGACCCGGCCCAACCGCCTGTATGCCTCCCAGACAGATCAAGCCAATCAACTGTCTCACCCATTCCGAGGGCCTGATCCAGTTGGGGGCCCCTCAGCCATTGGTTCACAGTTCATGTGTTTCCATTCATTTGGCAACTCGTCCCTGTATTCCATCCATCTCCTGTCCCAACAACTCCCGCTCACACAAACCCTCCTCCTTCTCGCCAACTGGACTCCCGGAGCTCCACCCAGGGCCCGACCGTGGATATCTGCATCCAGCTCCCTCAGTCACTGGATGGGGCCTCTAGCACGACAATCAGGGTGTTTAGCCATCCTATCACCAGGGTAGGTCTGATCGGGCTACCCCTCGACCATTGCCAGCAGTCTACTGTGGGGGCATCTCCGTGGATTTCTGTGGGCCTCTCCTACACTCTGCTTCTTCTTATTCTCATGTGGTCTTCATCTCTCACGAACATTCCCTGTGTTCCCTCTCTGTTCTTGATCCAGTCGGGACCTCCCGCTCCCCCAAGTTCTCATTCCCTCGCCCCCCACCCCTCACCACCCCCACTCACGTCCAGACAGTTCATGTAGATCTCATCCATTTCTCCGTCATTGGGCGATCCCCGTGTCTCTCCTGGGGTCCTGTTATCCAGGTAGCCTCCCTGGTGTTGTGAGTAGCTGTCCAGTCATCCTTGTTCCGCCACTAGTATTCTCCTATGAGTGGGTGCATACCATATTTGTCTTTCTGAGTTTGGGTCACCTCACTCAGGAGGATTTTCTCTAGATCCCTCCATTTGCCTGCAAACCTCATGATGTCGTTGTTTTTCTCTGCTGAGTAGTATTCCATTGTATATATGTACCACAGTTTATTTATCCATTCTTCGGTTGAAGGGCATCTAGGTTGTTTCCAGGCTCTCCAAAAACCAGATATCTTTAGAGACTATTATATCAACTATATTTGGGTAAGTTGGAAAACATAAGGAAAAAAATGGGTAAATTCCTGTGAAGATAGAGTCAGGAAAAATTAGAAACATCAAGGCAGTGTCAAAAAATGAAGAAGAAATATACACATCTATCTAATTTTCACTTTTTATTTTTGAGAATATAGTATAATAAAAAACATTTCTCCCTCTAAATCTTCCTATAAAGCCCACCCCTATTCATATCCATGGTATTTTTTATTAATTGTTATCACATATGTATATGTGTACACATATATATTCCTAAATATAACCTGTTCCATCCATATAATCTTATTTGTATCTGTGTTTGTAGGACTGAATCTTCCCCAGATGCACTTGCCCTCTGTTTCCTCTTCAGAAAAGAGCAGGCCTCCAAGAGACAAGAGACAAGCACAACAAAACAAGATACAATAAGACATGCAAAAGCTCTCGTATTGAGACTGGACAAGGCAGCTGAACAGGAGGAAAGTAGTTCCAAGAGCAAAGGAGTCAGGGACACACCTGTTCCTTCTTTAAGGATTTCCACAAAAACACAAAGTGAACAGCCATGACATGTACACATTTAAGCAACATGATAATACTTTGAGTAAGCCCATTAAAATAGACACAAAAATATTAGTACTCTCAATGCTAAAGTTATTGTTTTATTCAAGTTTATCATTAAAAAGTGAATCAAGCTACTACAAACTTTTTTCCACTGTTTTCACTTTTTTTGTCTTTTGTCCTTTTTAATTTTTTTTATTGTTCACTTTTATTTAAAAGAAAATAGATTATTTCCTCATACAATACATCCTGATGACACTTTCTCCTCTCTTTATTCCTCCCACCCTCCGACCTCCCATTTACTCTGGATCCGCTCCCTCTCTGTTTCTCATTTGAAAAGAACAGACTTCTTGGAGATAACAACAAGACATGACAAAATATGATATAAGATGAAGCAAAAACCGTCACACGGAAGTTGGACAACACACCTAACAAAAGGAAAAGAGCCCCAAAAGCATGCAGAAGAAGCAGAGACACACTCACTAACACACTCAGGAGTCCCATAAAAATACTAAGGTAATAACTATAATATATAACATTCATGCAGAGGATGAGGTGCAGACCCATGTAGGCCCTGTGCTTGGTGCTTCAGTCTCTGTGAGTTCCCATGAGCTTTGCCTAGCTGATTCATAGGGCCTGGTTCTCCTGGTGTCCTCCAGACCCTCTGTCTCTTACATTGTTTCTTTCTCATCTTCAGCAAGGTTCCCTGAGCTCTTAGAAGAGGAATCTGATGGACTCATCACATTTAGAGCTGTGCGCTCTAAGGACTGTTTCTATGCATAATGTGTGGCTGTGGAGTCTCCACATCTTGTTTTTTTTTTAAGTTTTTTTGAATATAATTTATAGTATGGTAAAAATAATAAATAGGAGCATAGTTAAATAATTAGGATATAGTAAATTATGTACATTTTCCTCATATTCAGAGTTATATGCTAATCTTTCTCCTTAAATTTGAGTTACAGGAATTTGAGTTCAGAGATGCCATGAGAAGTAAAATTTTATGTGGTTTACTGATCACAAATACCTAGCTATTATTATCAATAACAATACACTTTCTTTTATCATTAATTGTCTATTGTCAATTAAACATAAAATATCATGCCAGGTTACTGTCAAAATTATGGAAATGAATAATACCTTACAGATCTATTGCTTTTGTTATTATGAAATATATGAGTAAGTTTCCCATTTTAGATTGAGAAAAAACTATTATGCAAATGGTGATTACCCCGATCTACATTTAGACTCTGAGACTCAGTTCCAAATGTATTAGCTAAGATTCACTCCTATTCCCTGGCTATTCTGTCAAACACGGATGAGACATTCTATTGATGAAAGAGCAATTGCTTGCTCTCTATTGTACGTGAAAGGTCAAAGCAATTTTATATCTGTTTCTACAAAATATTTTACTTCAAAGAAATCTTCTGATTAATATTTTATCAGAATTGATTTATTCCTTAAATTTTATTTTTTTAACTTTGCCCTTTCAAGTTTAAGTGGTTCTAAAAAAACACATTTTGCATCTTTTCCTGAAATAGCAAAATGTCAGGGGAGGAAAGTGCTTGTCAACACAGTTGTAAAAGCTGTTCAGTTTGCTACACTTCAGAAAACCATCCCGGCTTACACATGCTGATAAGCTTAGATTTGAGCAGGTAAGAGCTTATTTCTTAAAGTAAAAACCCCTCTCTATTAATTAGCCACATGTAAGACCTAGACATACTGTATTTTGTTAAATTTTAGGTTAGTAACAACTTAATTTTGAATATAAATAATTGATGTGACAAAGTAATGTTGCGATGTAGTGAGTTTCAATGCACATTCTGAAGGTGAATCAGTGAAGTAAAATATGATAAATAAATCATAAAAATGTAATGTCAACTAGTATATAGATAAAAGCATGATAATTATAGTCTTTAAGGTGTTTTTTATGGGACTTCTGCCAAATGCAATTCTGTTTGCAATGTGGGCCAGGCATGACAAACACAAAATCCATTGAGCACACAGATCTTACTGAATTATACCCAAGTGTTCATATAAATCAATTGCCCTGCATGGATTATTATTTTCTAGAGAGTGTTCTTTTGTTAGTGATGGCACTTTTGAAAGAAGTAGTCTTTGTTGAAAATACCTCAAGAATAATTACAAAGTTACCAAGAAATATCTCATTTTTAAAAAATCATTTAACTTCTTAAAGATAACCTAAAACCACACAAATGCACTGATGTTTTATAAAGGAGATTAAAGCAAAGCATTTCCTCTTGGCTCTATTTGAAAAAGCATGAGACCAATTTGAGTTCTCCACTTCTCTCTGTGTCTTCCATTTGTCTCCAGTCTGAAGTTATTGACCTATATGTAATCTGTTGTGTGTAATGGGCATAGAATTCAACAAACACCTAGGGACTTCCTGTTATATCCACTGACAATGTATCTCTAACCTTTCCTCTGAGAAGCTTCCATTTCAGCAGATGGAGACTGTGGTGATATATTATTTGTATGTTAATAAATAAAGTTTGCCTGGAGATCAGAGGTCATAGCCAGCCATAAACAAAAGTTAGGAGATGGTAGCACACGCCCATAATCTGATCAAATAGCAGGCAGAGTCTCTGTGCGTTCAAGGACACAGCCAAGTGTGGTGACACACACCTTTAATCCCAGTACCAAGCATAGAGACCTGGAGGTCTGTACAGATAGGCAGTGATGAGAAAGTGAGGTGGCTGGGCTAAGAGCCAATTAGAAGGCAGAACAGCAAAGCAATAAAGGCGCAGGTTAGACAGGAAGATGCTAGTTCTCATGGGAAGCTACAACATTGTAGTGAACTAAGGTTAGGCTGTGACTCTCACTATTTCTCTGATCTCTACGGCTTTCACCCCTGAATTTGGTTCCGTGCTTCTTATTTATAAAACTGTTTAGAATTTCGTCTACAAGGGACTAACATAGGACTTAAAACTCATTAATGTACAGAGACTAAGAAAGTACAGCATTTTTAACTGTAAATAAAGCATATACAACCAAATCTAGCTTAAGTGTCTGGGGTTATTTTGGAAAAGGGCGCAGAAAACGTGTGAGAACATGAGCTGATGGATAACTATATGGAAACAGTGTCCTTCGGATGCAGCAGGCCAGCTGCACATATGAACTTACTGTGGTTATGACAGCAGGAATAAAAACAGTACAAGCCCAAGACAGACAAATTGTCAGCATGGAGAGTGTATTGGAGTTTTGAACACACAATCCCTCCTCTGGCCAAGGAGTAATGTCATGTGTTAGCCTCTGGGAAAGAATTACTAGTATTAGCGAAGAGTGTATACTCTCTTTAGTTGACTACTTTCCAGTGGAAGAGCCTACTTCCAAGAATATTTGGGCAACGCAATTTGGTCTTGGAGTGAAGAAAGGGAATAAAGAATATTGTAATTATATGCATAATCTCTAAATTTTCAAAGAGAAAAAAATGACATAAACTTTAGATAGAGAAGGGAGTATATCTGGGATGATATAGAAGAGGATATGATCATATCATGTTGTTCAAAACCATTTTAATAACTTATTTTATCTTTTGAGATTATCATATAATTACAACATTCCCCATCCCTTTCCTCCCTCTGAAACCTGCCATACATATTCATTACTGTCTTTCAAAATCATTGACTACATTTTTTGTTAGTTCTTGTTACATGCTTATTTTTAACTTGAAACTCAAAAATAACTAATAAAATAAATAAAATAATAAAAGTAAATAAAATTAAACATGTAAAATAACAAAAAATAAAATACATGTATTATAAAAATATTAAACTGTTTAAATCTATATATTAAACATCAAAAACAAGATGACTTTGGCAAGTCTGACATTAATAATCAGGTTAATATTACCCTAAAAGTAAAACTTTAACAGCCAATTCAGAAAGAGCATTGGCATTTTGTATTTCCACTGCCTATTACACATTCACTACTTCTTTTCTTAAGGTATCCATCAACCCTCAAAAGCGTGAAGTTAAGTCATTTTCTCGAGAACTGTACAGTACAAATCACAATTCCCCTTTATGTATTGTATTTATCAATCACATTTCTTCTCATACATATATCAAAATAATGTGTTCTAAGTATTTACTTCTTAGTGTTTTGTCTGCATCTATGCCTGTGTACCACCTGTGTGCCTTGTGTTTCTAAAGGCCAGAAGAGGGCATCAGAGACCCTGAGTCTTGAGTTACAGATGGTTGTGAGCTACAATGTAGATGCTGAGATTTAAAGCCAAATGGTATGGAAGAGTCTCCCTCATTCCTTAAATAATTTTCCTGATAATACTTTAAAATTTTAATTTTAAGAACATTTAAAATAATATTCTCCTTAAGAATAAAAATACAAGAAACAGAATACTTATAATAACAAAATCTGAATATTTTAGGTAAAATAAACTGAGTCTTTAAAACTCCACTTTACTGTACATGCTTAAAGAATATTTGGTGTTATATAACTATATTATTCATCCTTTTTACATAAAATGACAAATATTTACTAAGCTTTAATTTCAACATCTGTAATCTTAGCTTGTTTGTATTTTTGAACTGAAATTTAATTGCTTATTGTAAAGCATTTTTTAAAAACTCTGTAACTAAAACATGAGCAAGCAAAAAGGAACACAAAATATTTTTTATATTGCACTTAGAAATTTTTGGTAAAGTTGATGAGATTTAAAAAATGTAAGGTATATAACTGTCTCAAACTTTAAATTCTGATCCTTCTAAAAGGCAGTACCAGAATCTAAATTAAACACAAGGTATATGTAACATGGTGAATAGTTACGAATCTTTCTATAAATATGAAGATAGTCTAAATTGAATTAACTATACCTAATTATGTATGATATTTAAGGTAACAGTCCTTTTGCATTGCTCTGTCCTCTGACTCCAAGCAAGTTTTAATTGTCAGAACACAATCACAATATTATACATTTTTCCTTTTATGTATTATTAAAAAGCGAAGGTTTTTTACATGAACTGTGAACCAATGGCTGAGGGGCCCCCAACTGGATCAGGCCCTCGGAATGGGTGAGACAGTTGATTGGCTTGATCTGTTT
>CABHPQ010001124.1:0-17006 GCA_902168405.1 Peromyscus aztecus
GCCCATTATTCAGGATACACAGACAAGGAACTTCTCTTAAGCATTCAGGAGGGTGGAACCTGGTAGGGAATTAGCATAGGGAGGATATCAAGGTCAAGATGCGCAAGGAAGGCAGCAGTTACCCAAAACGGGGGCCAGGGCCTTTTGTATAACTTTCAGTAGAAGTTATACAAAAGACCAGGGTTACAGGACGAGGCCACTTGCATACAGGAAGAGACTGAACTTAGGCTTTCAAAAGCCAAACAATTTCTAGAATGATTCAGAGCTGTAAGAGACAAGAGAAGATAACTTTTCCAAACTGAAATGATCCTCTAACACCTTGATTTTTGGATATTGTGGCCTATACAACTATAAGAGACTAAATGTTGGGTTTCAAATTAATTTAATGATGTATATTCATTGTAATAATCATGAGGCTGACAAAGAAAGGTTCATTTAAGTATTACTAATATTTTAACAATTTTCACCCCAGCTTCTTTCTTTTCCCATCATGCTCATTAATTTTTCTGTCTTTATATTTTGTATTGATAGATGATAAACAAGAAGGAAAATGTGATATTGCTTTCTGGGTTTGACTTACATCATTATTTTAAGTTGCAACCATTTTCTTGCTAACAATAATTTCATTATTTTGTCAAAGAATAAATCTCCATTGTCTATATGCATTATATTGTCTTTATACATCCATCTGCTGATGGACTTTTAGACTTATTTTATAACTTGACTAGTATAAATATTATCAAAATAAACATATATATGCAAGTATCTCACAGATATTATTTATTTAGAATCCTCTAGACCTTATTAAAGGTGTATCTGTGTCATGTGATAGTTCTATTTTTAGTTTTTTGAGGAACTGTCATACTGATTTATTTAGTATTTAGAATAAATTGCGTTTCTACATATGTCTGACAGAGAACTAGTATCCAGAGTGTATAAATAACTCAAAATATTAAATATCAATGCTAAAAATCCAGTTAATAAATGGGCTAGTGAAAGGAACAGGCAGTCGTCAAAATATAATGTATAAATAGCCAATATATGTGCTAAGGCACTCAGAATCCAATTTTGTTTCCATTTTCATGGAAGCCCAGGAAAACAAAAACACTATATATGTGTTCATATCATTAAACCAAACACCAAGTAATAAACACAAGTTAAAACCTTTAATGTTTCCTTGATAGTCCACAAGTGGAATGAATGGACCATAGAAGACCATCCTGAATGAATTTCCTGTCTACCATGTTTGTTCAGATTTAAGGGAATCCACTCCTACATTTGCAAAGGATGGCAAACCTCCATCTACGGCATCTCTACTCAGAATGGACCTTCTCATAAGTATCATTTTATCTTTTTCTACACCAAACTTGAAATTGACATGAATCACCCTTCCCTTTGTCTATCCATTATAGGAAGAACACATGATCCACTCCAAATGTGGGAAGCTCTGCTTTGTATGTATACATGAACTTCCTCTCTTGTAAGATAGTGAGGACTATTCCTATTACTACAGCTACCCCTTTTCATGTTGGAGTGTATGTTAAGAATTCTGCATTTTGCATTTAAGCCAAAGAATAAAGCCACGTGGACTTGAACATTCTCTCCCAAGGTAGCCATCAAGACTTTGATATATGAGACCTAGAAGAAACTCACAGGAGCAAGATAGAAACAGAAAGAAATATACTCTGTGAGATCTTGCTAAAGTCTTTGAAAGCAAGGTTTCTCAAAGAACAAATAAATAAATACCTTCAAAAAACCGATAGAAAATTGTTTTGTTATACTCCTAATTAGAGGCAATATTAGCGTTCCTCATAGGTAGCCTAATGATAAAAAATTCTTTAAAAAGCAGTACAAAAAAATTAGCCTGTACCAGAAAGAGGACCACAGCTGCCCTGGTGAAGACCACAGAGGCTGAAGAAGTTGTTCTGTACCTTGCTCGGCAACTGTTCTTCTGCTTTCAAGCCAGAGTACACAGCTGCCTTGGTATTCTGCCCACTGCAGAAGAGGTCCTGGCAGCTGGGTGCACAGGGTGTCTTATCCCTTCTTGCATACATAAAACCTCATGAAAGGAGATTCTGTATATTTTGTAGACTATAGCTTTACCATTAATATCCATGATGACAGTAGTTTTTGGCTAGTTGATAACGAACAACAAAACTCAGCAATATGGATTAAAGGGCAACAAACTGTGGTACATGGAGAGGTGTGGATTGACAGAACACATTCACCACGCCCATGTTGCCATGGAAATTATACACAAATGGAAGAAAAAATAAACTAAATATTAGAACTGGGAGGAAAAGGCTGACATGATTTAATTCTGGTAACAATATCAGAGGGATATTAAGACAAGACTCTCTAATGTATGAAGATGTGAAACAGAAGAGTTAAATTAGATGACTAAGTTAGTAATAAAAATCCATCATTAAAATGGATTGGCATCTTCCCCAGTCTCCTGATGATATTTCTTGGCACAGTGTTTTGTCTCAAGGTCTGAAAACTCACTTGGAGTCCTAATGACTAAGCAAATTTCACTGGGTTGGTTAAAAGGATGATTTCTAATGTTGTTTTATAGCAGGGTTTTTGCTGAAGCATGGCTCCTAGGGTTTAATCTCTTATCCTAATTAGAATCATACACTCCATAATTTTCTGGTATCCAAACAAATTCAGTGGGCAGACATGAACAAAATTTGGCCAGAAACACTAGTAATCAGACTTTTCTCCCAAGCTTTAATAAAAGAATGATGGCTCTATCATTTACCAATGGACAAGAGGCCTGCTATCAACCTTGTCATGAATTTGATTTATTTAAAAAAGGAAGACTAGCAGGCATGTGACCACAATTGTCTGACTGTGGCATGAACTTTAATCAGCTTATTGGAGCCTGCATCTCTGAACAAGGGAGAAAATAGAATAATATCAAAGAGAATTGGGGCATGAAACTGAGGCTGAACCATGTACTATGATGTAGGTTGTGCTTCTTACCTGTGATTAATTTGTCCTTTTTTTGAGGGCTAGAATATCTCTTAATCTGTATTGAGGGGAAAATCAGTCTTATTTAATAATAACATTAATACTAATGATGATAACTGTTCACAACTGAGACATTGTATCCCAACAGCTGCCAGTGGTGAGTAAGGTATGAATTCATCTTATTTTCAGGACACAAAATCTACAAGTATATAAGGGCCATAACCATTCCATGTCAATAAAGGATACAGCCTAAAAAATCAAGAAGATTATGCCCCTAAATTCATTCTCTTAAACTCCATGCTCTACCATGTGAACATTCACCAAGCAAATGGTAATGACATTTATTTTGGAAAAGTACAGCATGAACTTTTGTTTACATGAAACAAATGTAACATTAATAAATGAATTACTATCTTATGGGTACCAAAATGTTACCACTCTCTACTACAAATCTTAAAAAGCTTAATACAAGGAACAAAAAATATTATTCAACATCAGTCAGATGCCAGACAGTATTCTGTTCCTCTCAATGCAATTTACTGGCTGCTTCAGTGAGTATAACTTTCTTCTTAAATGTGTAAGAGAGCATTTCTAATTATACAGATACTGTCATGTCTCTAATTTATTTAAGGATCAACCAAATATATTAGATTGAGGCTTCATAATTTCAATATTGTTCTTTGATATATGTATATATTATCTTTATGATTTAATATTAGTTAATTTAAATTAAAATGCAATAGCTATAATTATGATACAAATTAAAAAATATAGGATTATCATCTTATTGTACATATTTTTGGGCCAATCTCAGCAGTAAATGAATTATCTTTTAGCTTTGTTAGCTTCCAACTTCCAGAACATCTAGTTATTGTTTCTTATCATGGAGACAGAGAGAGAGAGAGAGAGAGAGAGAGAGAGAGAGAGAGAGAGAGAGCGAGAGAGCACTATAGTAACAAGGGTATAAAGAATAAGTAAGATCAGGAGTCAGATTACAACACCAAGCATAGTAATGTCAAATACATAAATTCCCAAGGTACACTCATTTCTGCATTCACTTCCTATTTTTATAAAATTTTAATTCAATGTTGCTTATTCTCTAACTTAGAAGTGATACAGTTGCATTATGGACAGACCTGTGGAAGTTTCTCAAAACTTCCTTCCTATAAAATTTTGACATCCTTTGTTCCATCCGAATATCCTGTAAAATGACAAAAGAGTTACTGAGTAATGACACTCAAATGTCTTTCAATCATTACTACTAGGATTGCATTATTCCCATTTGCTGTAAATATTGCATAATAACAAATAAATGGCCCAATCTACTCCAGTGTATAACTTTGGGGAACATAGGAGAATATATATCTTCTTAGAATAACTGAATGCATCAAAAAAATACTTGCATGTACAATGCCTTCTTCCATTCTGGCTTCCTGATATGTATTCTTTGCAATAATACTAAGAAGAGACACATACCTGTCATCTAATTGTAATAATTGTATACACACAAGATATCAGGACATAAAAGCATCTGTCCCTGTGACAAGAAACTTTATGCCAAAATTTAGTTTCTCTTTCTGCTGTTCATTAAAACTAGATTCCACAAATTTCAGGGAAAGTGAATTGTTTTCAGCTTCAGTATATAAAAGGTCACATGTTAGTTTTCTGCTTCCGTGAAAATGAGACTCTTAAAGATTACTCAGTGGATTGGGGCAGTCACCCAGTTAAAGAATTGTTATGTTTCATCAGCATATGGATGGATATAAAGATTGATGATGATGATGATGGTAATGATAATGATGATTATGGGTGGATAGATAAATAGTAGATAGATAGATAAATAGATAGATAGATAGATAGATAGAAGTAGGTAGAGATATATATATATATAGATAGATAGATAGATAGATAGATAGATAGATAGATAGATAGATAGACAGATAATAGAACTAGAACGATGTGCAGCTCTTCAATATAAGAAACTAGAACTTTTCCTTAACAATCCAGACCCTAAAATATTTGATGTTCAATCAGTAATTAAACTGTTACTGTTCTTCTTTAGACAGGGACCTCCTACCACAAAATGATAAAAAAAAACATACAAAAATGAAAAACAAAGTTGAATAGTCCATATTAAGGCTTTCAAATGTAAATAAGCTTAAAATTTGAGTCCTTTTGCTCAGTCTAACATTCTCTAATGAAAAGTGGATGTATCTGAATTCAAAGCAGAGATGTTTAACACATCATATTGTGACAGTGAACTTTATTCTCTGAAAAACTGACTTTTAGAAATAAGTCAGGCCATGTCAAACATCTAAATACCATGTTCTTTTTTTTTTAACTCACCAGAGCGGGCATATTATAAGAAAGAAATTGGGTTTACTGAAAAGGAAATTTTGATGAAGTGTTACTGAAGTATAATACGGTATGAAAACATGTTACAACAGATGAAGCTCAGTGACAGCTGCTGAGTCCTTACCACACAGAGATAATGCTGCATTTGATGTTCTGCCCTTAATAGCAGGGCAATGGCTATTTTGGTGGTTTCCTTTTTGTTTTTGCAATATGTAATTAATATTACTCAACTTTTAGGTCCAGGTCCTTGCCCTGAAACTTCCTGAGATGCAGATTTACTACAAAAGGTTCTTTGTTGTTCTGTAGCTTCTGAACAATGATAGAATTTAAAATTAATAGCAAGCATGTAGTCATCTTAAGGAAATCAATCCTTCCTTTCTCCCTCCTTCATCCTTCCTTCCTTTATTCCATTCTTTCTTCTTCCCCTTCTTTTTCTAACTTTCTCTCTTGCTTTCTCCCCGCTCTCTTTCTTTCAATGGCTATGCATATGTGCACTGAGGATTGAAACTAGATTTTCTACAGGCAAGGTAAGAACTTAACCACTAAATACATCCTCAGTTAAAACTTTTGTATCTTCTCCTTTTATCTCATCTTGTTTGTAAAAACTCACATCAAAGTCATATCCCTACCACCTCACAGTTTGTGTGACTGTGATCATAAGATTATCAGAAGTTCTTAGCATGGTTTCATTGATCCTTCACCGATTGTATTATCGGAAAGACGAAATTGATGCATGATTAAAAGGACTATGAATTAAAACACTCACTTTCTTGTTGTAAAGCTTTGGTATTCATCTTAATACTTAGACTTTATTCTGTTTTTCATAAAAACTGGCTTCATTGGGGAATATTTTTGAAACCGCTACCCTTTTATAATTTTACTTAAAATCTTTTTTGCAGTTTATAGTGGAATAGACTTAAATAATGTAGGGAATCATACTATGTAGACCAGATGTTTGGTTTTAAAATATTGCTGTGTGGAAGTCTCCTGGTTGTCTTCATTTATTTGGTGAAAATGTAGATTTACATGTCAGTTCTGGGTACAGACATTCTGACATGTTGATGGAGGACAAAAGATGCCAGAATTTACTTTTCTAAAAGAAATCCAAAGTGTATCTTCAACTAAGTTAGATGTAAATGTTGATGTTTTCCTTACTTTGGGATGCCATTTGAGGAATTTTACCATCTCATGAAAATTATTGTATGCTTACTTGACACATTGAAGGAAATCTAAAAATGAAATGTGTTTGGTTTTTATTCAGGCAAACTTTTCTTTGTTTTTCTTCTTTCATCCTCTTTTGTCTAATTTCATTAATCTGTTCTTCACAGAACAGTTTGAAAGTTCCAGCCATTATCATTAATGCATGAAATATGTACCTTGCAGGACATTTTATAAATACCCTCTTCTGATAGCCCTGGGTGCATTAATGAGGCTAGTACCCTTTTTTATGCAGCTCATTTTAAAACACTCATGGTGCTCAGTTTATAGTTCATGAAAGAATTACTTATTTTAGATTTTTATCTCCTATTCCTTAGATATTACAATATTGTATCATCACAAATTCACATACTGAAGTTCAGAATCCACTTAATCTGATGGCATTAGGACCTTAAATGGATTGGATTAGTGTCCAACTCCTAATGAGATAAGGGATCCCATGAAGTCTGATTTTTCCTGTGCCATGTGAGTTTTTAAGATGAAAGTGTATATGTCAGAAGGGGTTCTCATGGAAACTGGGAAAGCTAGAATGCTGATCTCTGGAAGTGAGCCTCCACAAGTGTGAAAAATGTGTTTCTGTTTAAATATATTTCTGTTATTTGTGAACCACAAAGACTATCACACTTTTTTATGGCAATCTAAGAAGAGACAACTTTTCTAGAAACAACAATAACAACAACAAAAAGAGATATGAACGGATATATACACAAAGGTCCAAGTCTTCAGCCTGGGTTTTAAAATAATTTTTACTTTAAAACTATGAATATTTATAAGAATGGTATGGAACCAAAAATAATAATCTTAAAAATAAGAGAAAAAACTACTGGATAAGTGCTCATTTACTTTGGCAAAACTTAAGACTATGCTTTTAATTTTAAGCAAATTAAAAACCCCAGATTTCAAAATCATTAGTTATCACAGAAAAGGGGTTTTATGCCACACATTTAAAAATTGCATACTCACTGATTTATTTCCATGAAGTTAGGACAGGAGGAGGAGTTGGACTGGAAGATACAATTATAGGAATAAAAACATCGCCAAATGACTTTTAAATTTATGTTTGTACAGAGCTTTTATATTACATTGTCACATATTCAAAGAACAAGGGCACAGAACATAGAGAATGAGTCATGTGAAGTAGGAATTATGTTGTCCACTTAAGAATATCTTAGTTCTTTTTCATCTGTTACATCTCACTGAGGAAAAAAAAAAAGAAAATAGAGATGATAAACATCTTCACAGTCAAAAGGCACAACATCCAACCATAAACCATGCAGCAAATGCCCAAGTCCTACAGCATCTGAACTAAAACATGGAAGCCAATGTGTTCTTATATACACAGATGATGTTCAGAAAGTAGCATGGCTCTTATCTTGGGAAATGTACTTTGAAATTTTTTTCTCTTAAAACTATAGGCACTTATGGAACAACATATTCATGGATAAGTAGGAAATAGGTACTCAGTGTTGTCTAACCGTAAAGTGCAAGGAATTTTTAAATACCTCCATTCAAAAATTCATCAAGCTGTTGTGTCTTGTTCCATCTCCCATGCTCTGGTCTCCAAGCAGCAAGAAACCCACCAGAGTTGAGGAAGAAAAAGAGGAAGATGACAGAGGATATGGCTCCAGAAACCAAATCCCGAGTCACATCACCTGTAGATATGTAAGTCATAACAGGAGGTCACACAAACATGATAAATAAGGAAATAGAGAGCTCAGTGCAGCAGTGTTCCCTAAAGCCGAAGTAAATATTCACACAAAAAGCATACCATAATACTGCTCTGAGCATCCTTGAATTGACATATACATCTACTATATTCTTAAAAGAATGCTAAGAATAAATAAGTATAGAATCTAATCATGTATCCCAGACTCTAAATGTAAGGCTATAAAGACAAATAATCAAACTTCAGTCACTATAGCCAATCAGAAGTAGAAAGACTAAGGGGCTAGAGATGTTACTCAGCTGTTGAGCATTAGTTTAGCATGGGCGAGGCCATAGAATTGGTCACCAGCACTGACCCAAAGTGGAATTTCTAAAGTAATCAGAGAATACACAGAAGAAAACAAAACATGCCAATGGATTACAGGATAAGAAATAAAGTGAATTATTTAAAGGAGCTGTAAAAATAAAATCATAGAAAATATAGCACTCGAAAAAAGCACATCTAGGAAGACAGGGATCAGATGGAAGTAAGGACCCACAAAGGAACCAAATGATGAAAAATAAGAACCCTTAGTGAGGTGTAGGTAAATATTGGGGCTTGGTCAGAAATATTTAATGTCCGCCTAGCTAGTATTTTGAAGAATATAACAAAACATCTATAAATGGAAGAATAGGCTAAGACTTCTTTAATTATGGGAAATTATTAGATCACATGTACAGCTTAAGGTCTCATGTAGAGCTCCAGATAGAATTTGAAGCAGTTGCTTAACTCTTCAGAATTTATATCAACATTATAATAATGGACAAATCTTGCTGGATAGGTCGGAGTTATAGTTTGTGTGATCAAAGCTAGATTAGATTATCAATGCCATTATAATAAGTATTTTATATTTTTCTGTAAAATAATCAAAAGTAGCTTGGAATAATGTTTTTCTTCACATCATGGAACCCACAATATTTTCTACATTTTAGTGAATTATTATACTCTGTGACACATTTGGAACTTAACTCATGGCTTACTATCATGTACAATAAATATTTTATTAAATGTATCTTAGGTACTCTTCAAAGAAAGATTTATGATCATCACCTTGCCTCATGCAATTTTAATCTTTCATTGAAAATAATTTCCTCACTTGAAGTGATAAATTCAACCACATGTAGTTCCTTTTGCTACATATACTACCCCTAGGATGGTGATTGTGTTAACATTTCCACAGTCAACACTTACTTATAAAACTCCCTTAGGATTTAATGTCATTATGAATAAAAAGTTTCTTTTCACAATGCCGAAAGGGGATATTCATGAAAAGAAAGAAAATTGCAACAAATATGTGCACATATATAATAATGAGCTTCAAAAATAATTGGAAAGCAAACTATTTTAAAATACAGTTTTCACAGTATTTCATAAGTTTTTTTCATAGTCTGCTCTCAGTAATTGATAAAATTACTAAGGAAAATTCATTCCATATGAAGTCCCTTAAAATATATTGGCCAAAATGATCTTGCTGAAAGTTTTAGTGTACATTAAGAAAAAGATCAAACAGAAGGATGAAACAGAAGTCAACAGAAGACACAGCAGAGGGATTTAGACAAGAACCTACCTCACCACTATATGATGAAACTGAAGAAGGGTGGTCCAAGGTTGTTATAAAACAAGCCTCAGTTTATCCAGTTACTATACAAGAATGATCAGCAGATAATAGGCTCCCTCAAGGTTATGAAGAAATTAAAAGGAATTCTATAGAGATATTAGATTTGAGGAGATATAAGGAAGTACTCATTTCATATGATATTCATTCACCTTATGTCAAGCATATGCTACAATCCACGGGCAACTCAGAATAGAATTATCCCCTGTGACTGGAAAGATTTAGTTATAATAATATTGGAAGCAGGTCCTCAATTTCAATGGTGAATATGGTGGACAGAGGATGCCAGGGTCATAGAACAATGAAATATGGCTAGAGGCATTAATATTTCCCAAGATCACCTTCTAGGTAAAGGCCAATATGTTGAGTTGTAAAGACAGTTTGAATTTGATGACCACACTTTGGCCTCATGTTGTTTAGCAGCCTTAAATGCTTGGGACAAGGTTGAAGAATCAGGAAAGAGGTCTGAGTGAATTATGAAGATTATTCAAGGTCCAAAAGAAACATTCACTTTTTTTTTTTAC
This sequence comes from Peromyscus aztecus, assembly GCA_902168405.1. Classification (NCBI taxonomy): domain Eukaryota; kingdom Metazoa; phylum Chordata; class Mammalia; order Rodentia; family Cricetidae; genus Peromyscus; species Peromyscus aztecus. The sequence continues at coordinate 10,391 of CABHPQ010001124.1, forward strand.
AAAGATTGAACTCAGATCTAAGTAGAATACTATTAGATCCAGAAGTCAGAGAAATATTAATTGCATCCTCAGCTTTTTAAAATGCTAAATCAGAATATAAAAGGGTCATTAGGGCTTTAAAGGAAATATTAGCACCAATAGACAGATGGATTAGAAATATGGCTGATATTGAATATCATACTTACAATGTTGATTTGATGGGAGAAGCAATTTCTAGAAATTTTAAGAAAAATCAAAATGTCAGATTGTTTTAGTTGTGGTAAGCAAGGTCATTTGAAAAGGGATTCTAGGTAAAGTATTCCTAGAAACATTTTTTTTTCTTCTAGATATAATCCAAACAGAAGGCACCAGCCTTCTGGAATATGCAGAAGGTATGGTGAAGGCCAGCATTGGACTAATGAATGCAGGTCAACAAGGGACAGGCAAGGTAGCTCTTTGCCATTAGAAAATGCCTTAGGGGGCCTCCTGCAGGCCCCAGTATCAAATTTGATCCAATCATAATGAAAGGATAACATTAAATATAATAACTATCAAGACTAGGAAAGTAATCTCACAAAATATACTAAGCATATTTCTAATTTAGTAACACATATTAATGGAAGGATTTTTTCCCCTGAAAACTTACAAGTAAAGAATCCTACCCTCCAAAATCAAGTCATTTAATATTAGTGTTTAAATTTGTAAAAAGTTTAATATAGGTTATTCTCTTGTTATTTTTTGTAAAAATGTTTATATAAATGTACATTTACAAAAAGTTTAATTAAAAACTTGGGTTAAGTTGACAGAAAAATAGCTTGAATTACTAATATACTATGTTTGCTCATTATAACACATACCCTTAAGTGGGCCGAGGCTGACCACTCAAAAGCCAAGATTCTGCCTGCATTGGCTTGGAAGTTTATTGTAAAACTTCTTTGAGCCAAGGACATTTAGAACAGCTTTGCCAAGTGACTATGAAGGTGCCAATGTGGAGTAATCTTTAAAAGATGGATGCTCCATTGCTGAATTAACTGCCAGTACAATTCATGTCATGTCAAATTAACTTAAGACATTTGCTTCCAAGACACAGAAGGCGATCTGTCTATTAATTTCTGAGTAGAACTATTCAGCATGTACTCAGTCTCTTAGTTTTAATAAATACGCTGTGAATCTCCCTTTCAATTGCTGCTTTATAAGAAGCCAACTTTCTTTCTGTGCTATTCTTGGTCATTACATCAGTTTTGAAGTACAGGTAGAGGAGAAGAAATGTACAAACAAAATTCTAACCATTTGGGGGATTCTGTCATTTCTCAAAAGACTTCCTTCTCTATTGCAGTGTCACTGTGGGATTGTGTTATTAGCCAAGGGCTGTGCATTGTCTTTAATTTTTAATTTCATCCACTGAGGACTTCTTCCAATGGCTGAAAATACTATAGATTGCTAACCAATGCTCATTTAATGTCCATTAGTTAAATTTTCAGACTTTCTGTGGCAGTAAATATGGTGTTAGAAATGGCAAGGATAATTTCTGAAATAAAAGACCCACTAAGTATGAAAAAGGGTTGATTTAGAAAGAAAGAGTGACCTGTCAGAAGGAACAAATTTACTATCTGCGTAGATAAATAGTAGAGATATGCCATCTATCAGAGATAATAGAAGCAGGCTATAAAGAATTCCTATTTAATTTGGTTAATTTTGCCAACCAATACATGATGGTCATCCCTGAAAATACACATAAAAGTAACATTATAGTGACCCAGAAGGTTATATATATGTACTTACAGATATATGTGTAAATTCATATACATATGTAACAATGGTTAATGAAACAGAGGCCATGAATTAGCAAGGGAGAAAGGAGGCATATATGTGAAAATTGTGAGAGAAGAATTAGAGAGTATGTAATTACATAATTATTTATGTGTAATTATATATTATAATTGCATAAATGTAATTAAAAAATCTAAAAATAAAATAATTATTAAAAATGTTCACACTGCTGGTTTTTTATAGTTAATTTGTCATTAATTGATTTGTTACATAATAGATGCTTTCACTACATAATCCATAATTTGGTGGGTTCTCAAAGTGCAGACCAAGTAGCAAGTCTCATTGATTATTATGAGACATAATAGCCTATCCTAAAAATACAAATTATAGCACTTACATAAGAACTCCCCAGTGTTCCACATGGCTCATATAAATTGTGATTTTTTTTGTCACTAAGTGCTATAGGAAAATTCTATAGCAAAGGCATTGATCACAAAGCTGATGATTTATAACATAGTCAACAATAGAAACTTACAACTGGCCTACTGGGCCCTTGTGTCTGTATCATTTTCACTTACGAACTGTCAGTGTACGTGCTGTGTCCAAGCATGTTCAAGTTCTTTGAGGTACACCAGTCTTACTTCTGAGAGCACTGCTGGCCCGCCATGGATCCAAATTCAAAGAGATGATTTTCAAGTTTATGGTAAGTGTAGACAAAGTTTAAAAGGAATGTGGGCTATCCTTTTACTTTAGAGCTGACCTTTTAGATTCTAACATTCTGGTTAAGTATAGTTATTTTAAAGTATCCATTAGAGAATTAAATGATCATAATCTACTTATTAACGATTTGGATTTTATATGTTTACCAATTAGTATAGCAATTTTCAACTAAATGCAGATTACAGCATTAAATAACTCCCAAAATCCAATTTTTTCTCAAGCAAACAGATTACTGGACATTGATTGGGTGATGTTAAATATAAAACTGCTTTCATTTTTTTCTAGCTCTAAATTATATGTGGGAAAATTTGTTCCAAATGTTAATATTTAGTGTTAGGTGACTGAGAACGCTCCTGTATATTTAGGCATTAACAGTTAAATACTGGTTTATGCATTAAATTTAGTTTGTTGAATTGAAGAGTGACCTCATATTAAAAAAATGGACCCTTCCAACTGCTTCTGCAAACTGTTGCTGTGAGGCCAAAGACAAAAAACAGAGCAAGGCATGATTTTTACATTGCAATAGCATTCATCCATTTCTGAGCCAAAATAAGCTTTTATACTTAAGCATATTTTGGTTTTAATCTTAAAATTAAATAGAAGAATTTGACACAATATTTATCAACAATATCATGTGTTAATTTAATTTTCTTCTTCTACTTTTTGGAATCAATTTTTTCAACACTGAAAATACCTGTTTACCTATAATAAGAAGGCACCTTTCTCAAATGTCATCAAGTTCCCTCCAGCATCTTTGGGAAAGAACACAACTAAATACTTCTAGTCGTGTATGGAATCACACAGAGAAATCTTCAGGAAAATAAAAGAATATAAAGAGTAAAGATAATCTTGGCTTTAGGTTCACTGTGTTCCTGATAGGTGAATAGTTTTAATGTGAAAATATTTAAATGTAAACAGGATATTTTTAATTTGTGACCATAACTGTGCAATGATTTCTTAAACTGTGAATGCCTGATGCAAGCTCAGCTGTTGTTCAGGCTCTCAGGACTTGGAGCACAGAAGTATATCCTTAGGTGTTATATGGTGTACAGAGGTAGAATAAGAATTGCTTTGTCTTCGAGAATGGCAGACACCATTTGCCATGGTAGGAAATGATCCATAGAAAACCAAGTTTTTAATCAACTTCTCATAAATATATAGGTAGAGATAGTAATCAATAACATTATTAGTTTTGGGGATAATTAGAGGCAGTAGAAAGGAAAAGAAATCATAAAACATTATGTTTGTTTTTCAAGAAATACGTGTGTGTGTGTGTGTGTGTGTGTGTGTGTGTGTGTGTGTGTGTGTATACATGCTGTTCCCAGAGTGTCTCCTTTCCCACTAGTCAGATGAAGTTCTTTTTTCAGACTACCGGTAACTAGCACTGAAATCAGTGAAACATGTTGAATTTATTATAGTATTTGTGCATGATGATAAAATTCTGGAGACAATTTAAAGTGAAGTATCATTTATTTTGAAATGGAAGGAGAGAATGTCAGAGTGATCCAGGGCAAGATACTGACCCCAGAGACATGGCAATTCCCCATAATATCATCAGAACATGAATCCATCAAGCAATAAATCCATCAATCAGGGTAGAGGACTTGGGATCCAGTAACTTCCCCACATCTATCAGCTGGCCACTCACATGTGTACAGCAGGAACATAAAGGGACTTCTGTGAAACAACATGTTGTTGCATAAATGTCGTAAATAAAAACAATCCAGGGAATAGTGTGAAATGGCTCCGCAGATAAGAGCATTTGCTACTATACCTGATAATGTGAGTTCTGTTCCCAAGAACTACAGTGTGGAAAGAGAGAAGTGATTCCCAAAAGTTATCCTCTCAACTCCACACATTAGCCATGGTACACACGTACATACACATAGGCAGATTACACACACACACACACACACACACACACACACACACACACACACTCTCACACACACACAGACAACCACAAAATAAATAAATAAATAAATATAGGAAGAAATTAAAACAAAAATTAAATAGTAGCTAAAGAATGCTTCTTTCTAATGTTAATTTTTCAGTAGCAGAAATGTATTTAGTATCTAAATTCATTAGAATAACTCACAGAAATGAAAAGAATTTTAATTGTCTTCTGCATGGAAAATGGAAATTATTGTATACTGCATGATTTAAATAATTTATCACATCTAGCATGTATAGGTGTGGAAAGACCTGAGTCTAGTGATGCATTATCTGAACATATTTTGAGCTTTAAAAGAAGTTGGAAATTAAGATGTTGTGGCTAACATTTTATTAGAATTAAAGACTTTGTATATATTTATTTACATCAATATTAAAAGTGAATCTTCTAAACTATAACAAAAAATACCCATAGAGAATTTAATCTAACAAAATGCTAATATTTAAAATCCATTAAAACATGGACTATCTGGTGATCCACATGTTTTAGATTTTATTTTTGAGATTATAAATTAACTACAACGTTTATTCCTTCCCTTTCCTCCCTTTAAAGCATATGTCTCTCTGCTCTCTTTCAAATTTATGGCCTCTTCTTTTACTAATGAACACATGTATGTATACTGAAATATGTGTATATTCCTAAATTTAACCTGTTCACCCCACATATTGCTATTCATATGTATGTTTTCAGGGCTGGTATTTTGGCATGAGACCACTTATTGAGGTGCTTCTCCCTGGGGAACACCACTTCCATTTCCTATTCCCAGTTTTCCTCAAATTTATTTTTCTACATACTTAATCTCAAAAAAAGAATTTTGTTTTGGGCATCCTGGAAAATCTAAGTTCTGTCTTTATATAAAAATGTCCCACACTTTGAGTATAAGATATAATAGTTATGTCACTGTCCACCCAAATAAACTATTTCATTCAAGCAAAGTGATTAACTTCAGCTAAAGAGGAGCTTTGGCTCAAGAAAAGGAAATTCTGGTACCACTCCATGTGAAAAACATACTGTGAGTCAATGTATCTCTTTCTAAATTCCAGTTGGCTCAGATTCTGGGTGAAGACCAATGTCAAGGTTTTAATGCTCCAAATTGGTTTTATGAAATGATTCATGCCATCAAGTGAGAATTTGCTTGTAATTCTTATTACTGTTATACACTAAAAACACTTCAAAACCCTACAATTGTATCAATGATGAATAACGTCATTTTGCTTGCCTCTCTTATAAATATCATTTAGGTTTCCTTTAATGTCATTTTAAACTTGGGAGTAGAAGAGGAGAGGTTGAGGTGGGTTGTTTAGCTGTTTTGTTTATTAATATTCACAATGTAGTGACTATTATTAATTACATTAAATTAACAAGTATCAAATTTACTCATTACTTATTTCTTTTGATGTCAGAGTTTATATGAATCTCTATTGATGTGTCATCTGAGAAAATCATTCTTATTCATTTTCTTTACATGCATGAATAGAAACAATCCAGTGAATACCATTAACCTGTATGATTAAGATGTTTTAACACAAACATGCTTCAAACACTATTCACTAAGTCTCTTGCTTCAGATGGTCAGGATCCAAGAATTCTGGCACCTGTAAAGAGAGTCCTTTCTGTAGGAAACCAATGACTCTATAAATAAATGTAATTTGTAGCCTAGATTACCATTCATACCTGGGGACAACTTCTCTTAGCCCATCAGATTCCATGATGCTCATGTGGCAATTTGCATGAGATTTCATGGGTTCTGTCTCTACAATGTATCAGTCTGATTGTTCAGATGTCTCTGCCTCCAAGTCTTCTGTTGATGTTGTCTGTAGTACTGGGAACTGAATATAGTGCTTCTTACAGAAGAGGTTTTACCACTGAACTATAGTTATAGCCCTATTTATACTTTTTTTTTTTCAGAGCTGAGGACCGAAACCAGGGCCTTGTGCTTGCTAGGCTCTACCACTAAGCTAAATCTCCAACCCCTATTTATCCTTTTGTTTTGTAAAATTAAATTTAAAAGCTTGCCTTAAAGTCATTTTGTAGCCCAGGCATCTCTAGAACTTGGGATGATGATCTTTATCTGACTCTGAGTGCTAGGATTACTGGTCTAGTTGCTCAGCTTCCCTCATGCTTTTTCTGAAGCCTGTGTTTTTGCGTGTGTGTGTGTGTGTGTGTGTGTGTGTGTGTGTGTGTGTGTGTGTG
>CABHPQ010001124.1:17016-29220 GCA_902168405.1 Peromyscus aztecus
GTGTGTGTGTGTGTGTGTGTGTGTGTGTGTGTGTGTGTGTGTGTGTGTGTTTTGTGTGTTTTGTATGTATGTATGCCGTGTGTGTGTGTCTGTGTGTGTAGTATGTGGATATCATTGTGTTAGTTTGTGCAACCTTTTGTACATATTTGGAGGTCAGAGCAAAATAATTTGTTCCTATTCTTGCTTTCTGCTTTATTGCACTGAAGCATGATCTCTCATGGAACTGGAAACCCATAATTTCAGACAAGGTTGCTAATCAGGGACCTAATTGTATCTGTCTTTCTCTGTTCTGCGGTGCTGCAGTTATAGGCATGCAGAATAGCTGCTGGGAGTTTGAATTCAGAGCCTTGTGCTTGCAAAGTAATGCTTTTATTCACTTAGCATATCCCAAACTCCTAGCTTTGGAGAAAAACTCCACTAATATGGGCCTTCAAACCTAGAAGAAAGTCCTCCACTCTTCAGTTGCATGAATTAAATTCAAATTCCCAAGTCTTTTAAGTAAACAACTAAATACTCAGTTTTAAATCACCAATTTATTCCTTTCATATATATTCAAGGCAATTTATCACAAAAATAAGAACATTAGAATAAAATGAATATATATTTTTGTCATCATAAGCTTCTCACATGTGGCTGAATAAAAACAGTCAAAATCTTGACTAAGTAGACTTTCTAGCATCAGTTTGTAAGGAATTTAGTCATGAGGTAGGCACTAGCCCCACAGCATCAACTTGACCTAATTACTGTGAGTAAAAAGACAGTCTGACATTCAAGAAACTGGAACATTTATGTTTATTCCCAAAGTGGTTCAGATCATATGACCATGTAAACATCTTTCTTGACCCATTTTATGGCTTCATTTTACTTTTTCTTACAACATCAGTGACATACACTTTGTGAAAACATTTCAGTTAATAGGCTAGTTTTATGAGAATTGGTATTATAAATACTGTTAATAAATGCTAATTTGTTAGCCATCATTCCATTGTGACAAGTAACTAAGGAAGACAGCAAAGGGAAAGATTTATTTTGCCACCTGGTTTCAGACTATGGTCTACTGGCTATGATATTTTTGGATCTGTGATGCAACTGAACATCATGGCAGGGTGTATATAAAAACAAAACAAAACAAAATAAAAAACTGGGCCAAGCTCCTTTGTAAGGATACAACTCTAAACCTAGGTTCTTTCTATTAGGTGTCACTTTCCAAAGGTACTATCACTTCTCAGCTGTAACACAGACAAGCAAATCATCCTTTAGGATAGGACCTTTCTGAGATATGTAAGATCTGGGCAATACTTGTGTTATATTAATATGTGATAGTGTTAAATATATTAAGCCATCTAAATATTGTATTTTATCACTATCTTTTAGTGTACAAAATAAGAAAAGACCAAAGTAAAGTCAACTGATGGTTAGTCTAATAAATTATTTTATGTCAATTTATTATATTACCACTGAATTTACAGTCTGTACAGAAATGGACATGGCGTTGTGATAGATTAGAGATGAAAGAAGTATTCACTGATGAATAATCTTGGTGAGTCAACCTTTGTGAGGAGGCTGAAGAAAATCTGCACATAAAAAATCTCAAAATTTAAGATTCACACAGTCTTGTTGACTTAGTGTATATCCCAGCTACTTGAAATCTGAGCCAAAAAGATCACAAGTTCAAGATTAGTTTGTGTTAGCAAGTGATTTCAAGTCCAGCCTGGGCAAATTAGTGAAATCTTATTTCAAAATAAAAAGTAAAAAACAAAGGCTGGAATATGTAGTTCAGTGACCACACACACACACACACACACACACACACACACACACACACACACACAAGCACACACAACCGAAACTGAAGCTAACACATGAATTACACAGAGGACTTATAGTCAATATAAATTTTAAGGCTCTATTGTCAGTAGTCCTTGGTTTGAAGATTGATGCTTGCCATCTGAGGCTTCATGAACACTTGCCAGAGTGAATACCAAATAAGAAATAGGACATTGAAGAATTAGGTTAAGGGTATAAAGTTATTTTTTCCTACAATTTGGCAGTGACTGAAGAAGATGGAAAAGTTGGGATACTGATTGAATGGGTTAATGAGGTATATTTATTTTCAGGTTAAAAGTTAATAGAATATGTTGACATAAAGAGGTATGAAAATCAGGGAATAGAGAATAGTTCACATGTATGGTAGAATCAGAAGTAGAGTTTGACTATAGCAGAGGATGCAATGCTTACAGAGTCCTAGAGATAGTTCCCTAGAGGAACAGAACTGATAGGCTGAATAAATTTAAAGGATATTTATTAGTGTGGCTTATAGGCTATGGTCTGGCTAATCCAACAGCTTATATCTCTTGATGGATAGGTCAAAAATCTAATAGTTTTTCAGTCCATAAGACTGAACATCTTAGCTGGTCTACAGTTGGAATCCTGAAGTAAATTCTAATACCAGTGAAGGACACCCTCAGCAGCAGGATAGATGAACTTGCCAGTGAGAGCGAGGGCGAGCAAGCAAAAACCAGAAGCTTCCCTCCTCCCGTGTCTTTGTATGTAGACTACCACCAAAGGGCATGGACCAGATTTACACTGGTTCTTCCCACCTCAAATGATCCAATCAAGAAAAACCCTTACAGACTTGCCCAGTTACTTCAGTTTGGTTGAGTCCAGATGGAGTCAAGTTGACAACCAAGATTAGCCATCACTGGTGACCAAGTGAGCAGAGGTGTTGACATCAGAAATAAGAAACTTGGTAAGGGAAACAGTCATTTAGAAAATTGAGATATTTTGTTTTCTTTCTTTTTTTCTGTCTTTCTTTCCTTCTTTCTTTTTTTTATTTAAAAATATTTTTATTCATTTAACATACCAAATACAGATTTCCTCCCCCACCCCTGACCACTCTCTATCCCTCCTCTAAAAGGGTAAGGCCTGCCATAGGGAATCAGCAGAGCCTGACAGTGGGATCAGGATCTATCCCTGGCACATGAGCTGGCTTTCTGGAGCCCATTATCTTTCCTTATTTTCTTTCGTTCATTCTTTCTTTCTTTCTTTCTTTCTTTCTTTCTTTCTTTCTTTCTTTCCTTCCTTCCTTCTTCCTTCCTTCCTTCCTTCCTTCCTTCCTTCCTTCCTTCCTTCCTTTCTCTCTTTCTTTTCAATATACAATTCACACTTATTTTTGAAATAAAATGTATGTGTTTATTTTACATCCCCACCACAGTTCCCCTTCCTCCTCTCCTCCCACTCTCCCCCTCACCTCTCTTCTGCCCCCTCAACCCACTCCTCCTCTGTTTCTGTTCAAAAAGGGGCAGGCCTCCCATGGGTGTCAACGAAGCACGGCATGTCATGCTACAGTACCACTAAGCACTGTCTCTTGTATTAAGGCAAAGAAAAAAAAAAACAGCAGCATTTATCTTTCAGTAGTTCAGTGTTGAAATTTTCTTTTTAAATGTAAATAGATTGCTTTTGTTTTCAATAGAGTTAAAATTTCCAATCATACTCAAACTACTTCTTAATATATTATTTTACAGGTAATTAAATAGCATAAAGCTGGACTAGTTTCCTTAGAAAAAGTTAGGAATTAACTGTCTGTGTGCACCATTCTGGATGTTTTAAGGAAAGTTATTTTGTGTAACTATTGAGTTAGAACAGTGGCTGATGAAGCAAATGACTGGTAAGTCTTTCACTTGGGGCCAGAAAGATGGTTCAGTGCTTCACAGCATTTGCTGTTCTTGCAGAAGACCCAGATTTGGTTTCCATCATCTACAGGTTCACAATTACAGGGAGCACATGTCCGTGGATCGGACCCTCTTTTCATGTTTCCATAGTTTCCTCAATACATATGGTGTACATGTAGACAGATAAGCAGGCACACCCACTCATACACATAAATAAATATTAAAAAATGTTTTTTTTAAATGGTGGGTTAGGGGGTTGTTCTCCATCACTGCAGTTAGGCCCTTTGCCTCTGAGCTAAATGTGCCACCACTGAATTTTCTGTCAGCATCCTCATGGCTGCCGGATTGGAATGATCTGTAACTACTACTGAACCCAGCAATGGTTCCAGCACCACAGTTCCCAACTCTAGTCCTGCCAGAGAGAAATACAGCCACAATAACATAGGCCTTACTTACATGTGGGATTTCTAGCAATGATCTTCAAGAAGACCATTTAACCACCCTTTGCAGGGCAGTCTACTGAATATGGTTTTCAAGCTTCCACATCCTTACGAACCTAAGGACACAGAAAGGCCAGGTTGTGACTTCATGACAATGGATTTGGTTAAGTAATAAGTCATCAAACCCCCTGAAGGAGAAGGGTTGAGACTGTCAAAAGTATGTGTGGACAACTTCAGTAACAGAAAGCCTACTAGGAGAAGATGGTGCTGTAGAAAACTGGCTGCCTGCTGCCTACATTTTAAGATATAAATGTCTACGTCCCTCACTTTTTTCTTTCTTGTTATTTTCATATGTGTGTGTACAGCAAGTGGACACGTGTGTGTGTGTGTGTGTATGTGTGTGTGTGTGTGTGTGTGTACATGCATGTAAAGGTATGATTGATATTGGCAATCCTATTCACTTTCTCTTTCACTCCATTCTTTCAAGGGAGGCTCGCATAATTGAGCCCAGAGCTAGCCTGCTGCCCCCAGGTATCCCTGTATCTGTTCTCCAAGGCTGGAATACAGTTGACCTACCAGCCCACCCAGCATTTACATGGATTCAAGAGATCTGGACTCACATCCTCTCATTGGTAAGTGCTTTAACCTTTGAACTATCTCTCCAGTCCCATTTTTGCCCCTTTTTCATTTCTATGGCCTGATCTAGAGGGTTTCTTATAACTAATGCAAACTATACATTCCTGCACACACACACACACACACACACACACACACACACACACACACACACACGTGTGTGTGTACACTAATCTGTATATAATTTTATATCTTTACCTAAAGCTTTATATTTGTTAGACACCTTTTTAAAAATTTTTAACAATGTACATTCTTGATACAATCTTAGCTTAAATATGACAACTCACTGAGTTATTTCAGAACTAAATAGCGGTCGGTCACTTGGTATATGTACTAGGTCTTCTGGATAACAAATCATTCTTAACATCAAACCACATTTTCTGATTCTACTATTGCAGCCTTTCTTAAGAAGTTCATAATGTAGCACTTCATAGCAGCCTTTCGGATAACCACAGGGCAGGTCTCCAGGACTGTGTGTGAATACGGAAATAATGAAGAAACAGCAGCAAGAAAATAAGTGCAGGGAGCCTAAGCAACTTCCTCGGTGGTTCAGAAATGGTACATTGGTTAAGGTAACAGCAAATTTTTAGTATTTTAAGGAAAATAAAATGTGTCAAGTACTTTCACAGCTTTTCTCCACTAAGAATTGCATGGGTTGAACTGAGAAAGACCTTACATAGAATTCACACCCACTCCCTGCCAGAGTGAATGTCAGTCGCTCTCATACAAATATCACTTTCTATTGAAATATATTTTGTAATATGCATGTGTTAAAGTGTATAAAATATGGAAATGTGTGTAGTTGTCAAACTACAAATAACTAACTGGACAGTTTTTTTTTCTGGGGTGCTTAGAAGTGGTTGGAAACTTTCACTATGCTTCTGGGAGGATAATGACATCATGTTTCATACCAAGACCAATATAGATTTTCTAAATTTAGAAAAATAAATGTTTTGTGCACATTAGGCTGTTCTGAAGTCATGACATCATGCTGCCTAGAGAACAGCCAGAGTAAATCATGCCACTCTGCCCCTTTAGAAGTCATACTATCCTCCTCAAAGCTTTCTTACTTTTGACCTTTGGATGCAAACCAGGTTCTCCACGCCAGTATAAAGTAACAGCTAGTTGGTTGATTTAATAGTTCCTGACAGTTTAGGCAATCATCAAGTCATGGCCCCTGAGACAAATTAACCAAGTGGATCTCATCACTGATATTCTATAAGTTGTGAGGTTGAGGCAGTTGTGTCTTTCCCAACTTCTAATATGTCAGCTTTTGTTGTTGTTTGTTTCATTTTTAAAATAGCAGCTCTCAATGTCATCCATATTTGCACACCAAGCAATGCTGACAAATGTTTCTGGTGATGTGAGAGGTTTGTTTGTTTGTTTGTTTGTTTTATGTGTGTGTTTGTATTTCTTTAAAGCTAAAAGATTTTATTTAAAGCTAAAAGATTTAGCTTTTAAAAACAAAAGTTGAAACAACTACTTGGACATAGGAGACTGGCAGTGCCAATAAAAGTTGTTTAACAATGAAAATGATAGCAGTATTTGTAGAAGTTGGCAGAAGAGAGAAAAATCAAAGAGGAAGGAATGATCTTTCAAGGTGAAGAAGAATGTGGGGTTGGAGCTGCTGATTTGGGCATTAAGAGAATGTTCAAGGAAACATTCCCCATGGCGCTCTCTCGCCCTCTCTCTCTCTCTCTCTCTCTCTCTCTCTCTCTCTCTCTCTCTCTCTCTCTCTCTCTCTCTCTGTGTGTGTGTGTGTGTGTGTGAAGATTAAAAATGAATGAACATGAAACTGATAGAGAAAAGTTCAAATTTCCCCTTAGATGTTGGTGAAATACAACTGGTGTTTGGTTTTTCTATTATCTCAGATGGTGAGTTACATCTCAGGTATAAAACCTTAGAATGAGTCACTTATTTGGAAAGTTTTAACCTTCAGAGAAAGAACTTCTTCCTTTCAAGGCATGTCTGAGGAGATTTTGACCTGTTCAAAGGCCAAAGAGAATTAGCATTAATATCTGCACTATTTTATATATTACCCAGGGGAAGCTAACATCTGTTTTCCTCTTTTATCCTCACAGTGACTCTGAGTTAGGAAAGGCAAATATTCAGCTCTTCACTTTATAGATGAGGATTTGGAATCCCATCACGTCAGGGTGGTGGGGGTGAAAGGCAACAACAAGATTAGAACTCAGATCTCATAAAGACCTATCTAGAACTTACTGCACCCACACTGCTGCCCATGACTTAGAGAGTTCAGCAGCAGATTTGAAACACAAGGGTAAGATGGATTTTCCTGCTTTGAGTAAGTTTTCCTTATTTACTTTATTTTTCTGAATTGGGATCTTTGAGAGGGCCAACACCTTAGTGTATGTACAATGGATTTTTCCTATTAGGTAACTGCTGTCCTTTGCTTCACCCATCAAGCAGCTGGGCTAAGTCACTCTTGAAGAATGTTTTATGCCAGAGACTCATGCAAAAGGAGCTTTAGTGAAAATCAATTTATTAAAATAAATCCAGGCTTTTTTCATCAATTTACTTTTAAGAGTCCCTTGGTTAAACATTAAGGTGTTCTTACCACAGAAATAAATAATAATTTTATGTGTTTGGATATATAGTGTAAAAGTAAAAGTTATTATGCTCTCTGAAAATGGGACTGTTTACAAAGCCGTAGAATGTGTACTTTCAAAAAGCTTAGAAACCAAGCTCATAAAACACAAACAACCGTGCTTTGACACATGAAAGTATTAGACTTCAGTAGAGCAAGTTATTTTGGCTATTACATAATAACACAGTACTTTTTTCACTTAATGACTAATTTGGTTGATTTGTTTGGGAATTTCTGTAAAATAATTCATGGAGATGGATTTATTTCATGTTTTAATTTAAAAGGAGAGAAAGAGAAAGAAAGAGAAATACTCATCAAACAAAGATTGAGGTCTAGCTTTGTTTGCCTCTGCCCTAGAACTTGGCTTGTTTGTCTTCATATGAGATGAGACTCATGTGACTTTCTGCCTGCAATAGAATCTGTCAGCATTCACAGTAGTAGGTTCTGAAATATCTGTTGCTTTCAACTGTCTGCTCTCTTTAAATAGAATTGCCACGAAATGACAGTGGGGCTTGTATTTCACTCGGTGCAGATAAGCATCAATATCTGAATCGAAGAACTAGGTTTTCTTAGATGTTTCCCTGAAGTTTCAATACAGTGAGAAATGAAACCTTCCAAGGGTAGAATTGTCTGATGCTCCAAATGAGAGTTGAGAAAACAACACCAGTCCCATTCTTTGTCTGAAGCCCAGCAGGAGCATGTAACAATGTCTAAAAATATAATGTGACTCCAGCAGAGGATTGCCTCCTAGACTGTAATCCAGAGTTAGCTTTTAGGAAGCTGGGTCAGCATAATGGAGAAATCAACCCAGCTGAAGAAAAGACAGACTCTCAGAGGAGACTGGAGGCAAAGCAGTAACTTAGATACTGGTCAGTGCTGTGTTAATTTATGTTTTAGTTTGTCTCATTTGCCGAATGCTTTTTATTCTTTGGGAAATAAATATATAAATAAATTGAAGAAACATAGTTATCATCCTAGTTTTAATAGTGAAAAAGTAAACGGTGACTTAGAAAAAAATCTATATATGAAAGTGTGCTTGGAGACATAACAGATCACCCTTGGAATCACACGCCACCCTGAAAACCAAAATCAAAACAGCCTGCTCAACATATAGAGAATAAATTTCTATTGAAAACATTACTAGGTGTAGAGATGGCTGTGTGATTAAAAGCACTTCCTTATCTTCCAGAGTACCCCAGTTCAGTTCTAGACTCCATCTCAGTCAGTTCAGAAACAATTGTAACTTTAGGTTCAGGATTTCTGACATCTCCAGGACTCTGTGGGTTCCCACTTACATTTATCATATACATACCCCAAAAAAATAGCTAGCTAGATACAAAATGTAAATCTTAAAAAAAAAAAAGTCCAGGGTCATGGCTCAGTAGATTAAGCACTAGTCGCACAAGAGGATCAGATTTCAGATTTCCAATGTATGTAAATGGAACTTATGTAAAAGTTGTGCCTTTGTAGTGGCCACAGTTTTCAGGAGGCAGAGAGAAGGGAGTACAAGGTAAGCTTGGTAGCTAGACTAGCTGGATCTGCTTTGCTTTGGGCTCAGCAAGAGACCTTACTGCAAAGAATAAAGTGGATTGCTATAGGAAGAAAGCCAGCATCAGCCTTAGGCTTCCACATCCATGTGCATACACACACACACACACACACACACACACACACACACACACACACAAAGAAACACATACATATACTCAACTCTCTGCCCTGGGCTGGAAGGAGACAACAGGAGCCTTTCCAGTGCCTTGTCAGGCGGCCGGGCTCTATTGTGGTGAGCAAATATAGGTATGCAAGAGACAACATGGTCCATGTCTTGTGGAGAGAGGCAGATCCAGAAAGGTGGAGGTGGAGAGGAGGGGGCTCAGGTGGGTGGCCTACTTGTCCTCTCCGGTCACTGTGATATCTGGGCCCAGGCTACTGCCAAGAGCCATGTCTGTGCTCATGGCCCTGCCACAGTCATGGTCTGTGTTGATGTCCATGGCTCCTGTTACCACTGGAGCCCAAGAGGATAGGGCTGCACAGAGTTGGCCCCTCCCCTCACTGACTGCAAAACCTGGCACAGCACTCAAGGTAATACCCGTTGTCTGAGCAGTAGGACAGAGCTGATCCTGTTGTTGTGAGGGGGTAAGGGTGAGCTGGCCCTGAGGGCATGAGAGTGGGGGAGTTGATCCATCCCCCTCATATGCCATGTGGTGGTGTGGGTGTGGGTGAAGGAAAGATGCCTTCCCTCCCTCACCCCTTGCCACCTGCAGCAGGCAGGAGAGCTGACTGAGCCCTTGACCATCTGCAGCACTAGGGAGATCAGGCCCTGCAACTCAACTGGGCAGCACAGTGGAGCTGACCCTATTGTCAGGGACAAGGATGAGCTCGGCTCAAGAATGTGAGCATGGGAGATCAGGTCCTGCCCCTCATCTAACATATGGTGGCATGTGTGAGGGGGAGATGTGATCCACCGCAACCCCCACCACCCCACCACCCCTCACCACCTGTGGCAGTGGGAGAGGTGGCCATGCCCCTCATCCAGCTGTAGCACTCAGAAGAGCAGGCCCTGCACCTCACTTGGGCAGCACAGTAGAACTGACCCTCTTTGGTGAAGGTGTGGGTGAAATGACCCCAAAATATGAACATGAGAGATCTGCCCCAGCCCTCCTCTGCTATATGGTGCTGTGAGCGATGGGTGATGCTCTACCCCCCACCTACCCCTCACCACCTGTGGCAGGTGGAGGAGCTGGCCCTGCATGGCCCCTTTGCCTCTCCTGGGCAACACAGTAGACCTCGCTCTCATGGTGTAGGTATACATGAGCTGGCTCCAAGAGCTTGAAAACAGGAGAACTGGCCCCACCCCTAGTTGCTTACTACATAAGGTGAACTAGCTGGGGTGATGATGGAGAGCTCACCCTGGTAATGAGGATGAGGGAGAGCTGGTGGACTGACCAACCCAACTACCACCCAGGCCCAGAACCAAAACTATGAGTTGGCCCATTGCAATATCCACTACATCTGTGATCTGCTTGAGCACATGAAGGGGTTGATCCTGCAGACCCAAAGTTGCAAGATCTCTATGACACAGGACAACAACAGGTTATCCGAGAGGAGTTCCAGTGAGGGCCCAGCACTGATAGTGTAGCTCCAAGCAGAACAATAACTCATTGCAATGAACACTTTTAATCAAGACTAAAGGGTATACTGTGTGACTCAGTGTGTCACACCACAGCTTCCATGATAAAGATTTTTCTTTTCTTCTTTTTTCTTTTTTTTTTTTTAATTATTTTGTTTTATCTTGGTGGGGAGGTTGCAAGGGCAGAGGGCAGATACAAAGAGACAGGGACAATAGTGGGATTTAGATATATGATGGGAAATCCAGAAATAATCAATAAAAAGTTAAATAAAATTAAATAGAAAAAAAACATACTCACAGCAGGGAATACTCAGTTCATAATTAATTAATATCTATGTTTCTATAACAAAAGTAAATTCAGTTTTTTGCTTTGTATATTATTATTCATAATTATAATCATATCAAAACCATATTTTTATGATTTTATAATAATAAAAGTATATTATGTTATTAAAATACATTTAAATTATTGTGTCCCTTGTGACTTCCTAGGAGCTTTGTTATGAGAGTGCCAATCTCTGTAGATTAAGGCCAGATTCCCCAGTGAATACTTATCTTTAGCTTTCAGGCATGTATTTCTTCTCTTATATTACACAGTGAGAAGGCAGATTTCGAGGGCTGAGGGTAGCATACACCACGGTGAAACCATTTCATGGAGATGACAGCTGACACAGGTACAGCAAGTCTCCCACGTCAGGTTCTATCAGATGCTTTGTAGACACTAAGGCTTCACAATGCTCTGTTTACAAAAGAGCCTTGCTTGATACAGGAAGAAGCAGCTGTCTAGTAAATGACAGTGTTGCTGCCCTCTCCCCGGGAACCCAGCTCTAGAAAGTATGTTCATATTCTACATAAGCCACAGATCCCTGGCTACAGTGGGGAAAGATTCCAGTATGTGCTATGGAACTTACTGCCCAACCTCATGCCATCCTATTCCTGCTGCCTTTCACACTCTGTCTTCCCAAATGAAACTTTTAATAGCAAATCAACCATTCTATCTACTCAAAATTCCCTGACATTCTATCTCATGGAGAGGTCTCTGTAAGTCATGCATCACTTCTTTGGAAATATAAAACAGGAGGAAAAGCTTTACCTTCAGTGAGACAGAACCTGGATGCAGGAGAGAAAGGGCTGGAATAAATGATTGCATGCAGAATGAGAGACATCTCAGACAAATCTTTGACAAATAGTCAAAGTGAATGAGAGTTGCCTATCAGGCTTTAATGGATGGAACGTCAGACAAACCATGTAATATTTTAGACATATTATTTTATTGGATTAGGACATATATTCAATAGATATTTCTAAGGTGAAAATAATAGATTTCATTTAATTCTAACAAATAGTGAAGGATATCGATGAATGTTGATGATATGAAACTAAGTACATTTAGCCAGACTCACATGAGGGGATTTGAACAGAATAGAATAGAATGCTATGTTCTCCATCCTTAGAGTGGAGCTGTGGGATCCAACATATTGGATACTTCTGTTGTTCATGTGAGAGAAGAGTGGAGTACCATGTTTGGGATGAGGACCATCCCCTAAGCAGATGGCTGTTTGAGAACTTCATAAAAAGCTGGAAGGTTCTGTTCAT
The DNA here is from genome assembly GCA_902168405.1 of Peromyscus aztecus. Classification (NCBI taxonomy): domain Eukaryota; kingdom Metazoa; phylum Chordata; class Mammalia; order Rodentia; family Cricetidae; genus Peromyscus; species Peromyscus aztecus. The sequence continues at coordinate 29,098 of CABHPQ010001124.1, forward strand.
GAGAAAGGAAGCCCCTTTCTCCTGAGATTCCTGTAGCAGAGGCACTGTTTGCTCAGCTATCTCTCTTGATGCACATTAAATAAATAAATAAATAAATAAATAAATAAATAAATAAATAAATAA
>CABHPQ010001124.1:29230-52623 GCA_902168405.1 Peromyscus aztecus
TAAATAAATAAATAAATAAATAAATAAATAAATAAATAAATAAATAAATTGTAGGCAAATTTCTAAATGGTCTTATTAAATAAAAAACATGGAGCCAAATATAGGGGTGAAAGCCTTAGGGATCAGGGAACTAGAGAAAGCTACCAGCCAACCTTACCTCATCAACTCTGCAGCTTCCAAAGAGAGTGACTTCCTGTCTACCCAGGCTTATATGGCTTGCTGTTCTGACATCTGATTTGCTCTCTGTCTAGCTACATTACCTCCTCTTCCTGGCCAGCTCTGTCACTTTCTGTCTGTACAGGCCTCCAGAACTCTGTGGTTGGTACTGGGATTAAAGGTGTATGTCACCATGCTTGGCTCTGTTTGCTAGTGTGGCCTTGAACACACACAGACCCTGCCTGCTAAGTGATGGGATTAAGGGCGCGTGTTCCTGCTGCCTGACTTCTTTTTTTACTTAAAATGGCTTGCTATTTCCTCTGATCTCCAGGCAAACTTTATTTATTAAAGTACAAATAAAATATCACCACATTTCAGCACAAATAGAATATTACCACATTAAGTAAATAAATAAATAGATAGATAGACAAATAAATAAAAAATACTTCTAGTCAAATTGAAATAAAGGGACAAAATTATTCAGAGATTTTTTTAAAAAAAGTAAGAAATATTTCATGCTTCTTGTGACAACTCTAACTTTCAGTTCATATTTAGATCTTCAAGAAAAAAGACTACATATTTACATTTGTGTATAAATAGCTGTGTGCTCATAGCCCTTTTTTGATCCACAGTTCCCACATATGCAAAATTCAGAAATATAGTAAATACAGCAAATTTGTTTCCAACACACACACACTTATACCCATACCCATACACACACACTATCATAAAAATTGATGTCCTTGAAATGATCCCCAGGCTGAGATAAACATCTATTTATACAGGTTTTCAACATTCAAATTATATTATTCTGAAGAATCTGCACTAACAATATAGATTTATAATGATATGGTGTTTGAAATTATTAAATGACTAAGGAGAAAAATAAAAGATTTTTTTTTATATTGAATATGATCATGTATTTTGGATACCGGTACACAAGAATGAGTGAATTGAATTTTCATGAATTTCTGTAAGTTTCTTTTCTGGAGGCATTCTAAGATAGAGGGCCTTTTTCCAGCCTTATCCCAAAGGTAGTAGCTAGGTTGTCCCATAGTATTCAGATGTGCATTCCTTCCAAATACTTCTCTGTTCTCTGAAGATTGTCCTTCACAGTCTAAAGAACATGATGGACTTTGTCTCCAGCCCACATGACTAGATATCAAATATTAGAAATGAGCACATATTCCTAGAATCTCCTGATGTTCACCCCACTGAACCTGTAAGAAGAATTCATCAGTACATGGTCAATTGAATACTTACAATTTGTGTTTAATTTTACAATTTGTTTTCTATATTTGTGCATGAGTGTGTGTGTGTGTGTGTGTGTGTGTGTGTGTGTGTGTGTATTTCTCAGGGTCCATTATTTTATTTGTTTTTGAGGCAAGGTGTCTCATGAGCTAGAGGTTCACCTGATTAGGCTAAACTGGCTGTCCAGTGAGCCCAAGGGATCCACTTGCCTCAGCCTTCCGCAGTGCTGGAATGGCAGACTTGTCCTGCCATGCTCAGGTTGTTACAGGTATTCTGGTGATGGAACCTAGGTCCTCTGGCTGATTAGCAGCTTTCCCTAAGGAACTGGTCCCTCAACTCTGTCACTGCCAGTTTCTTTTGACATTTGCTTCCTGAATTCTCATGAAAATATTTCTAATGTTCTTCAGGAGTCGTCATCATCTTTTTAACATTACTGCTGCGCATGAAAATATTTCAAAGAAATAGCTGACCAGCCCTTTTTATTCCCCCTGAATGAAGAACTACAGATCACTTCAGAAACGTACGTTCTTAAGGCTTATTCAATGTTGAGGAAATATTCAAAAGTAAGTAAAAAAAAAAAAAAAAAGAAAGAAAGTAAGGAAAAATCTATGATTTTGGATTGATTTTCCTCTTTTAAAACCCGTTTTCTCAACCAAAAAGTCCATGTGGTAAAGTGCTTGGGGCACAGACACAGGCCTTTTCTTCTTGTGGAAAAAAAGGCACTGCTGTTTTACCTTGGCCTGGAGGCCCCTGGGAGCCAGCTGCCTGGGACAGCTGCTCTGAGGATGTCTGTGAGAAGGCGGGGTCTGCAAGCAAAGGGGTGGATCTTTCTCTTAGGTTGTGCTCTCCACATTGGAGCAGAGGCTGCAGTTTCCCTCAGAGTCTTCTTTTAACTGTTACCCCTCTGATTTCCTCCGGAGTCCTTCCATCAGCGTGGCCCAAATGGACGGTGGATTTCCCAATGTAGTTTTTATGTGCTTTCAGGAGATTTGAAATAAATGAGATGGATGCATAGGTAGTGTGGGTTATTGGATTCCAAAGCACAGATCCATAGGCTGTGTGCAGGTCCTTTATTACCTGCAATCCCTGTATAATTTACTATCAATATTAGTGAAATGAGGTAATGAAAAACATGTTAATAGCAGCTTTGGTCTCTGAAATCCATCCTGGCTCTGTACCAGTGTCACTACACCTATCAACAGCAGGAGAGAGGAACTCAGAACAGATGAGGTCAGCTTATGTGGAGCACTCTACATATTTCTACTGTTTTGCTATTATGAGAGTAACTGAAAAGTATGCATGACACAAATTAAAATATCCTGTGATTAATTTACAGTATTAACTTATACATAAAATACCCTAGTTAAATAACTTCATTTTACTGTGGTAAAATAGCAAGGACTTTTCTAATATTTAGAGTGATAAAGAACATTTTAGTAAGATTAAATTTACAGACAAACTAAAAAGGTATAATTTACTAACATTACACTAAGAAATTAGTTTCTTAAATCTCCAAGAAATATTTATCTATAATTTTTCAATAGATTTTTCAATACTGGAAGTTTGTTATTAATCTCAGAAATTGGAATCTATTTCAGATTACTAGATTTCTTTGGTATTGAAAATGTGTTCCTATGCCATTAGTTTGGAGAACATCATGTGGGAATTTGCTGAGGTCCAGATCAAATTGGAGTTGTCAAAATCTGCATTTTAACAAGTTCCCTAAGAGTTTTTACACACATTTTGGCCAAATGCACAAGAGTATATCCATAGATGAACAGTTAGTCAACATTACTTGACTGTATCAAGTGTCAAGCAACCATGTCTCTCTCTGTGAGTTGAGCCACTTGAACCACTATGGGATGAGTTAGCTATCAATACACATTCATGTTTCTCAGATAATATTTCCCATATCAAAAAGATGAATATGCATATACTTTCCTACTGTTTTTTGATTCTGCTTTGGCTTCTTTTTATTTCTAAGTAGAAGAGCCATGATGATTTTTTAGAAAAGGTACCAGCAAAGTGTTTTAAAAGAAAAAGAAAAAAATATAAAAACAAAATTCTGTTCTTATTTGGGGGCAAATTCATTGACTGTTTATTTCTACAAATAAAGCCTTTTGGAAACACAATCACATTACTTTGCACACATTCTCTCTCGTCAGTTTCCTGTGATGTGGAAAAGCTGAGTTGTTCCAACAGAGGTAGCATGGTCCAACAATAAATTTTTTCTATCTCTTACCATAAATAAATGAAGTGCTGAGCCCTAGTCTCAAGGAAACTTTGGTTTTCTCCTACAACAGATATTTATGAAGCCGCATGTATCTCTTGAGAGCTGAACCCGAGGTTAAGAATTGGTTGTCTGCTAAGTGAGGCAGGCATTTTTAGGGACTACTCCTATATTAATGTATATTCAAAGTGGTTTTCTTTTTATTTTAAGCTAAAATTGTCTGTTTCAAGCTGGACATGCCAAGAGGTGTTTCTGTCTGCCATTTTAAATCCTGAAAATAATTTTTGTGACTTCCATCTAAAATTGTCTGTTGACTTCAATTTTCAAATGCCCTCAGCAGAAAATGGAGATTGTATTGTCTGCAGAGGGCAAGTAGCACATCATGATTTCCAAAGCAATGCCTTCTCAGAACAAAGGACACATAGAGATCTTACTAGGGGAGCCTACACAAATATTTAAATTGTGCGTTCACATAAGTGTGACCCTATTATGTTCATTTATAGTTTCAGAATGGGAAGAAGACTGTTTTTTTAAATGATTATTCTACTGTATTCTTTTCACATTCCTGTTTGTAAATCAATTAAAACATGTTTACTATAAAGTTCAAAAACAATTTAATGTATAGAGAAGATTGATGGCTTTATTATTACAGAATATGGAATGGCAACAAATATCCCTTCTGGTATGTGCTGTGGAACAATATTTTTTTACACTATGAATATGTATTACTCTCATTGGTTAATAAAAAGCTGACATGCTGGTAGCTGGGCGAGAAGTTAGACGGGAAAGCCAAACTGAGAATAATGGGAAGAAGGAGGGCAGAGTCAGAAGAGACTCCAGAGAGCTGCCAAGCAAGCAGGATGTGTAAAAAAATGAGGTAACAAGCCATGAACTATGTGGCAAAGCATAAATAGAAATATAAGTTAATTTAAGTGTAAGAGTTAGCTAGTAACAAGCCTGAGCTATTGACTGAGCATTTATAAGTAATATTAAGCCTCTGATTGGTTATTTGGGAACTGGCAGGCAGGAGAGAAACATCTATTTACAGGTATGGTATTTCTATTTCTTTTCAACAACACACAGTAGCATTTTCAAATGTTTAGATTCACTAAAATTTTAAACAAGCAAATGTTTCCAATAAGTAAATGTGTATATGAATATAGGTATATGCAAGAATATGTGAATGGACCTCTAATTAAACCAGTTTTATTTCATTCTGCATTTGTATAAGGAGTAACTTTTAAAATAAACTCAAAAAAGGTAATTAGAAAGAATTTTGGAATTATATAAACCTCAGGCTGGGAAAAGAGTCAATGTATACTTGGTATTTTAACTGTGTAGGAAAATACTAAGAAATAAAACACATAGCATATATAGAGAACACTAATAGTAACAACTTGCCTGTTTTTAAGCATGAGTGACTGTGATGTCCATGTATAGCAAACAAACTGGCTGGCCCCATCAACAAACAGAAATTATGCTAGATTGTAGAAGCAGTATTTTTCTACTTCTTATAATACTAGTTAATATAGGATTCAAACTATATATACGTGAGTTTCCTTTCTAAGTTTCCAATTAATTTAGTCATAAATATTAACTTTAAAAGGCCCATGGACAGAGCCTTAAAGATATCAATTGATACTTTTTTTCTGAGCTAGTGTCGTTTTTCTCTCTTTTTCATTTGTTCATTTCTATGAGACTGTAGATTCACATAAAGACATGATAAACAATCCAGACAGGTCTCTACATCATCAACAGTCTTCATAAAGTGGTAACTCACTGCATGAGAATTATAAAAGATCCCAAACAAGATGAAATTCACTTTCCTAGACCTTACTCATAGTTCACCTGTTTTATATGCTTGTGTGTGTGTGCGCGCGCGCGTTCGTGTTCGTGTGTGTCTTTTGCCTTCAGTTCTGGGCACTTTTATCATGTGTATAGATTAGTGTGCTTACTCTTATAATGTCCCATGCAGGACACTCCAACCTGGGCTCTCTTTAGTCATACCTACTTCCAATCTCCCTCCATCCGCTCTTTAGCTTCTGCTTGCTATTCTGTTTCTATGCCTTGTAATTTTTTTCTAGTCAACATATTTTAAATAACTTAATTATTACATTTAACAAGCCTTTATTAAATGTTCTTTGATTTAAATACATAAAAAGTACTACCCCCAGAGAGGTTAGGTAGTAAGGAGGGCCCAAAGGGGAACAGGGATTTCCTTGGGAAGGAGAACTAGAAGAGATCTCCTGGGTAGACTGGGGGCTGGCAGGGATGGGAACATGAGGGATTGGCTTGAGAGGATGGGTGGAAGGGGAGAGTAGTGAAAGAGACATCTTGATTGGGGGGGCACTTGGGGGTCAGGTAGAAACATGGTGCAAGGGAAACTCCCACAAATTTACAGGGATGACCCCAGCTAAGACTCCTAGCAATATTGGAGGTGAACCTGAACTGGCCATCTCCTGTAATCAGAATGGTAACAACCCCAATTGTCATTAGAGAGCCTTAATCCAGTGACTGATGGAAATAGAGGCAGAGATCCACAGCTAAGCACTCTGCCAAGCTCAGGTAATCCTGTTGAAGAGAGGGAGGAAGGATTGTACGAGCCGGGGGTCATGGTCATCACAAGGAGACCCACAGAAACGACTAACCTGGACTCATAGGAGCTCACAGGCTCTGGACCGACAGCTAGGGAGCCTGCATGGGACCAAGCTAGGCCCATATGTGTGACAATTGTGTAGCATGATCTACTTGTGGGACTCCTAGTTGTGGGAGCAAGGCCCATCCCTAATGCTTTGGTTGGCTTCCAGGAACATATTCCTTATACTGAGTTGCCTTGACCAGCCTTAATATAAAGGAGGAGCTTAGTCCTACCTCAACTTGATATGCCATGTTTTCTTGACACCCATGGTAGGCCTGCCCCTTTCTGAACAGAAAACAAAGGAGGAGTGGACTAGGGGGAGGGGAGTTGGGGAAGGTGATGGGAGGAGAGGAGGGAGGAGAAACTGCAATCAGGATATAAAATAAATGAATAAATTAACAACAACAATAATAATAATGAGTGTGTGGATGCATGTTGGCCCATGTGTGTTGGAAGGTGCCTACCACATATGTACTGATGCCAATGGAGGCCCTTGATTAATGTCAGGTGTCTTCCTCTACACATCTCTGGTGTACTGATGGAAGGACTAGCTGATTCTGGTGTTTTTCAGATTTGGCTACCATTGACAAACCAGCTTATACTGGAAAACTTCTGTCTCTGTGCCATGCTGAGAATATAGGTGGACCATCGCATCCATATGGTCTTTAAATTTACTTGTGGGATTTTAACTCCATTCCTAAGACTTCCACAGAATGTACTTTACCAGCTCAGCCATCTCAACAACCCAAGATTTGTATCTCTAGATTATAAATGGCTCAAACCTACAATAGACAATTTTTTTTTTTTGGTTTTTCGAGACAGGGTTTCTCTGTGTAGCTTTGCGCCTTTCTTGGAACTCACTCTGTAGCCCAGGCTGGCCTCGAACTTGCAGAGATCCACCTGCCTCTGCCTCCTGAGTGCTGGGATTAAAGGCGAGTGCCACCAATTTTGCAATTGTCAGCTCCTGTGTTCCCAAAATCATGAGGACAATACCTCAGCATTTCTCATTTTGGCCAAGCTGATGAAATTAGAAGGTAGTTAAGAGTGTAGGCTGCAGACCCCAGGTTTGACAGTGACTTTCATGTCTTAGTGAATTTATATTTTGGCAACATAATCAGGTGTTGGAAATACACTGATAAATTATTTGTGTCCTGTGTTTGGTTACCTCAATTACCCAATGTCTTGGCCATATGCATTTCTACCCCTCTCGCTCTGCAAAGCGCAGTGAATATAAGAAATGGCCATTAATAACTACTTTTACTGATCATCATTTCTTTTTTATCCACTTCCTCTTATACTCCAAATATTTGAAAGCAATATATCTTTCATTGCTTTCTTTTCCTTCTTTATTATGTAGAATTTATCTGTAAATAATCTCTTCTCTATGTTCTGCTTTGGGATACTGAGCTGGGGCTACTGTGAACCTCCTTCTGTTTCTTACAGGCTCATTGCTCAAGCGTGCCAATAGGGGCTCACAAGGAAGAAACTAGAGGGCGAGGTTCTGAGGAGAACCACAGTTTCTTTCCTATTTGGTTTCTGTTCCCATTTTTGCTCCCTGTTTCTATTAAAATAATTTGTTCCTTATCAGTATGCACAGACATTCTTCCTTCTTATTTTCACAGAAACATGCAAAAGCCAACTGTTGACCTTTTCTCAGAGATCTGAGTTCCACATCTCTGGAGCTTTGTGTTTTAATAATTTCAAAGGCTTCCCTGTGGCACCCCAGCTCTTGGATCCAACTTTCTCCCACAAATTTTGTCTATATTTAAGCTCTCTACTGTCTTCGGTTCTTTATGTCTAATGAGTAATCATTATATATTTATTTACTTATGGGATGAAAAGCTTAGCTTAGCTACCAGTTTAGGAAGAAATAAATTATGCCATGGCTAGGTGAGCATAGCAGCATAATCACAAGGCTGATTGTTATATTGTGCCATAGTCAGGAAGCAGAAAGTCATAAATGCTTAGCTTTTCTTGTTGTATATATTTAATGTGGTCAGCATGACTTATTGGCATATATATGCAGTTTAATGATTACTATAGTCAATGAAGTTAATATAGTCATTGCTTTCTAATAGTCTCCCTTATGTGTGTCTGTGGTAAGAGCAAGCTAAATTCCACTCTTTTAGCTCTTTATATTAACACTGCTGTGTTTAAATAACTGATTAACTGATACATGGTGTCTCACACAGCACATATTTACTCTTTTCTCAGTGTAATAATATATAGTAAAAATATTTCTATTGCTTAGTATAATGTGTGGTTTCTTCAGGATCCTAGTTAGTTTTAATTTCAAACTGACCCACTTGGGAAGAGGAATCTCACTTGAGGAATTGTCTAGATCAGTCTGGCTTTTGACCATATCTGTGGGGAATTTTCTTGACTGCTAACTGATGTCAGAGGGTTAGTCCACTGTGGGATATACTACCTGTAGGGAGTTGACCCTTGTATATATAAGAAAAGCAGCTGAGTATGAACCCCGAGAAAGATTAAGAGATCAGGATAGTAAGCATCATCCCTCTATGCTTTTTGCTTCAAGTTTCTCCCTTGAACTACTATCTTGGCTTCCTTGGATAATGGAGTGTAATCTCAAGGCAAACAAACCCTTTCTTGCCCTAAGTTTCTTTTGGTCACAGTGTTGATCAAAGAACCAAAAAGCAAACCAGATCATTCACATAGAATATAGTCTGGCACTATTGTGGGGAATTAGAAAATTGGGGGTGGGTATATATTCTGAGAAATATTAGAATGTTAATTACAGTGACCATTAAGTGAAACTATCTTCATATTAATTTCTAAGAGAAGAGTTTTCTTACTTAATGATTCACAGTTTACAAATAATAAAACATTGAATTTTGAGACAATACAGAATTTTATGTATTGAAAAGCAAAAGCAAAAACATTGTTGATTGGAAACAAAGGTGTGACAATATGTAATTAATTGTTAAGTATTCATAGTTTAAACGTGTCTTATTGATACAAATTATTTTACCACTGCCAATTATGAAATGTTTTCATTTTTAATTGTTCAGCTGTGTGACATATTTTATATAACATCTTATCACACAGCTTACTCATTTCCCTTCTGGAATTCATGCCTGATCCTTAGTTGCACTTTCTTCTTAAGATGGGCTGCTGCTTAGGCATGCAATTTCTGAGATATTTAGATTGATAAGACACATCTTAAAGGAAACTTTGATTGTCCCTTTTTTAAATCCCCAGCCAGTTGATTGATACACACTCCATTATTACAGCGAAACATATTTTTCAAGTGGTCCATATACTTCTCCTACACAGGGACTTCTTGTGGAGTGCATTTAGCCTATGAATTCATTAAATGCTAAAAAGAGAACATAATTCCATGAGGTATCCTCTTTAAATGCACTCTGGCATGATATATACAGCCAGGCCATATGACCTATGATAGAACAGCAGAGATTCTTTTCCAAAACTTAAAATTCTGAACACTCTTTTTCTGATCTGATCTACTCATAGATGCTGATATGTCATTATGTTTTATAAAAATGTTAAATTAATTTTCTCATCTGTATCTATCACATTGTACTTCTATAACTCAATGGTGCAAATTTTATGATTTCACTTTTCTTTGCAGATGAATAGAATTCCATTGTACATATATACCACATTTTAATTATTCATTAGTTGGTTGATGTCCATCTAGGTTAATTGGTTAATTTCAATCCCTTGCCATTGTGAGTACAGTATCAGTGAGAATGGATATAGAAGCATCTCTGTAGTAAGATATCAAGTCCTTTGTATATGCCTAGGAATAGTATAGCTAAGTGATATGATGATTTTAATTCCTTGAGAAACATTCATACTGATTTCCAAAGTGATTACACTATTTTGCATTCCTGTCAACAGCATCTGGGAGGTTTTTTTTTTTTTTAATTTGAACCATTTTTTTTTTCATTTCCCCAAATCAGTCTTACAGAGTGCTTCTCAGCCTATCATATCTAGCCTTTGTTAACAAGCTATTGTTGAAATATTAGCTTCTTGAAAAGCAACTTTAAAATATTCTAGAATCAGTTAAATAAAGAATAATGTTTTGGGAGTGCTTGTAGTTAGTGAGGTAGTGAGCTAGTCAGTATGTGTAGGTGTATGTGTTGGTTTTGTATATGTGTGCTGGAGGCAGATGTATCTGTTTAGATACACAAACATCACAGTGAAAGCACAGATAACAGCCAAAGATGGCCAGTGTCTTTCTCTGCCACTGTCCATGTTATTCCCTTGAGAAAGGGTCTGTCCTTGATCCTGGAACTAGGCTGGCAACCATCAAGCCCCTGTAACTCTCTGGTTTCTGCCCTTCCTAGGATCTTGGGTTATAGGCATATGAACTATCATGCCCAGCTTATTTGGAGGTTCCAGAGATTTGGCAGCGAACGTCTTTACATGCTCAGCCATCTCCAAAGTCCCTCAAATTGTTACTACTATCATATGAAACTTAGATCCAATTTGGAAATGGAAGCCTCTCACTCAAATGCATTTCTCTTGAGAATATACAACAGTAGTGTTTATAAATCATGAACAAATATAATGGTATTTAAAAATGAATAACTGACTACAAATAGTTGTCTTGAATGGAGATTTAATCACAGTGTTCATTCATGGCATGCACATGTGTGGTTTCCCCCCTTGTGTTTTATACTGTATCCTACAAGTCTGGTCTGTATAAATGCTTATGAATTAACACTGATGGATGGCTGAGGGAACAAGACCAGCGATCAGACACAGACCAATGGGCTAATGTCACTGACTATTTGGAAAATTACTTCTAGATTCAGGGGTAAAACATCTCAAATGTGGCCTCACATTAGAAACACTCTGGATGTGCAGGAAGGAATAAACTCTCTGATGAATCACTGATTTATTTTTCACTATTAATAAAATAAGCTAAGCAAGAGTTTGCCCACAGCTTGTAGCTACATTACCTAGGAGGGAGGCTCCTGAAAGAATTCAGTGAGTTAATTTTTCTTCTTAGCAATAAAAGGAGGTAGTATCCATAATCTGGGATTCTAATCTGCTGAACTCATTTTGAACTTTAAATTAAAATAACCACAAAATGAAAATCCTCACCAAGTTTCCCTACCTTAGCAGTCTCCCCATACTTGGACCTAAATGATCTTTTCACACATACAACCAAATTCCACAGTAATTGAATTAGTAGGGGGAGTATTAGTTTTACAATGATTTTTTTTCATACTCACACATGCAGTTTTGACAAGCACTGATAATATAGCTTACAAAAGGTATTTGCTAAGCAAAAAAAATTTCAAGAGTGGTAATTTGGATAGGATTGAAACAGAATTAAATCACAGCAGGTTTAGGAAAAATGAGCCAAATAATATGAGATTTACTGGAATTTGGCTAAGGAGTTGCTGAGAAGCGAGTCTGATGCATTTCCAGTTATAAAAAGGATTTTTACATTGCTCTTTCATGGAGACTTAACTTCAAAGAGATTATTAGCAACTGCCACCAGGGAGGTGTGGGCAAGTTCTTTGTTCACACCCTAGGATTCAAGAGAATGAACCCCCTCACCATTTTGTAACAATCCATTAGATTGTTAGAGCAGGAACTTGGCCTCCGTTTGAATGTTTTAAATGTAAAACATTCTTTGGAGTTGCATTTATCCCTCCAAGATGCACGGTGAAGGAGTTTACAGGTGCAAAGTCAGGGCTGGTGCATAACTCTTCTGCTAGTTGCTGGCTTTAGTGTTTCCAAGATAAGGGCCTAGCACTGGAACTTTTAAGTTATCTTCTAGTGTAAAACTCAGCATTTCATTTGTTCATTTTTTTTTAAAGATTTTTAAGGTCATTGGAGTTTAAGTAGCCACGGGGGTTTAAGAACATTCTCTGTGTTGGAGCTGTGATTTCATTCCTGAGTGAAATGCTTGAAACATTCTGATTGTTAAAGCCATTTGTGGTTACTGCACCTCTGTGTAAAGGCTGAATGTGGGAAAAGAACCCCATCAGTTTTTTTTTTTTTTAAAGTCTCACAATCCAGCATCACTGGAGCACATGCTAACTTCATTCTGTGAAAACAGACAAATTTTCATTAGCTCTTTTTGTATAATTTTCCCTTAAATCATTCGATAAATGTTTAAAGAGAAGATGAAACAGGTGCACACACCTGCCATCCCAGAGTCTGTGAAGTCCAGGCAGGAAGTTACTGTATTTAGGGACAGCCTGACATATGTAGTGATATCATGCTTCAGAATGTCAGAAGATAAAGGGTAATGTTATGGAAGGGAGAATGGGAGGGACAGAGAGAAGTTTGAAAGGGAGGAGGGAGGGAGGGGTTGTGTGAGGTAGAATAGAAAAGAGGAAGTATAAGGAGAAAATGAGGGGGTGGATAAAATGAATGGCTTCTGAGTCAGTGTGCAGCATAGCTCTGTGGTTTGCGGCCGTGCATTTACACTTAGCCCTGGGATCATTTTTTTTTTTTTTTTTTTTTTTTTTTTTTACCAGAAGAGCTATTTGAGTCTCTTCCTAGAATCTATCACAATCGATCAGGACTAGGAATACTAAAAAGCATGTTGAGATCACGGTGAAGAAAAGCAACTTTTCTGGTTAGCTAGCAACCTCATTTTCATCAGACATGCAGAATGTAACTGAAGACACATGTGAGGAAATGCAGACATTCTTAGTTGGTATTGGTTACAACTACTTGAATACATAACTCAGGCTAAAATCTCCTCATTCTTCTTATTAAAGTTCACGTCATACACACGTTACTCAGGCCAAATTCCCTTTAGTCAGTGGAAAAAAATCCTTTGAATAAAAGCCCTTAACACCTTTTCATGACATAAGATGCTATTTTGGAAGCTTCTTAATAGTATATATCCCTTTCATTTCATGACACCTGAATGCTAGTCCTTAACCATATGGCTAGTGGAGGTTCAGAAGGATATTTTCACCTTTATTATTGGCCTCTGTATTTATTTCTCACTTCTTGGAGTATTTGGAGATTTCAAATCCACTCTCTACTTCTGCTCTAGTCTGTGGCCACATAATTGCTTTCTAAAAATCTATGAGACCTGGTTGAAGTAATTATTTTTGTCTTCTGTTAAAGAAGAATTGGTAGGTATAGCAAAATGCCATTATTTAATTTGGATTTATCCAGTCCTCTGGGATGTGTGGCCTACTTTCAATGAAGTGTCAAGGAGATTTTTTTTTCTTTTCCTAACCACAAATCACCCACAGGCTGCCTTACATGACTATGGCATACTCTGAAAAAGTCACAGAGAACCAGGATAGCACTAGCTTAAGTGGGAAACTTTAAAACCAAACATAGAAGTGTGCATCATTTCCTTGAGCACCTTGATTTTTCTACCTAAGTTAAGCATGTGATCTGCCACAATTTTTTTTTTTTTTTTTTTTTTTGACAGGGGGTCTGTGTGTAGCTTTGCGCCTTTCTTGGCGCTCACTTGCTAGCCCAGGCTGGCCTTGACCTCACAGAGATCCTCCTGGCTCTGCCTCCCGAGTGCTGAGATTAAAGGCGTGCGCCACCAACGCCCGGCATGATCTGTCACAATTTGTAAGATAATCCTCTCTGACCACATATGCCAGGCTCCAGGAAGGAAGTGGAAATTGCAGGAGAATGCTGGTGAGGTTATTTTGCTTATTTTCTTGTTGTCAATTGTTTGTACATGATTAATTTTTACTTGTAGGATTAAAAAATCTATTTTTCCAAGCTTTTAATCAAATAGTTAATGCTGCATAGAGGAACATTCATCTTTTAGTAGAATTCAAGTAATCTATTTGTGACCCCTTAAACATATATTCCACCCCATGCCTTTCTAATTTTAACTGCCTGATGTTTAAAACAATAGTAAAAAACACTAATAAAAGTAAGCATAGTACGCTGAACACAATGTATAATTTTATATAATAAGTGACTGTTTTAGTTTGTTTTCTATTACTATAGTGAACATTATGACCAACAACAAGTTGGGGAGGAAAGGGCTTATTTGGCTTATACATTCTGCTCACAGTTGATCAGTAGGCGAAGCCAAGCCAGGCACTCAAGCAGGGTAGGAAACTCCAAGCAGGATCTATAGCAGAGACCATGGAAGAATGCAACTTACTAAATTGTTCTTCATGGCTCTGTCTGATTACTTTCTTTATGTAACTCAGAACCACCTGCCCATATTTGACATCACCCCTCAGTGGGATGTGCCCTTCCATGTCAATCATTAATCAAGAAAATTCCTCACAGGCAAGTCTACAGGCCAATCTATGGTGATATTTTATTTGTACTGAAATATGATTTTGTTTGTATGTTAATAAATAAAGTTGCCTGGGGGTCAGAGCTAATAGCAAGCCATAGCAGAAGCCAGGCAGTGGTGGTGGCGCATACCTTTAATCCAGATCACATGACAGGCAGATCTCTGTGTGTTCAAGGATACAGGCAGCATGGAGATACACATCTTTCATCTCAAAACCAACCATAGAGACTTGGAGGTCTGTATAGACAGGCAGTGACGACGAGGTCATGTGGCTGGGTTTACAACCAATGAGAAGGCAGAACAGAAAGTCAATAAAAAGACAGATACACAGGAAGTAGCTCTCTTTCTGAGAGGAAGGACGACAGCGGCCACAAAAGGTAAGAAAGGTGGTTTTTAAGTCTCAGCTCTCAGCTACTGCTCTGACCTCTTGGGCTTTTAACTCTGCACTTGGCTCTGTGTTTCTTATTTAATAAGACCGTTACATCTACACCAGTCTTATGGAGGCATTTTCTCAAATAAGTTTCTCTCTTCTGAGATAACTTTTGCTTCTACCAAGTTGAAAAAAATCTAACGAGCATAATGACATTTGGTCTTGTCCACATATTTCTTTTTGATTTGCACTAACTTATTAGTGTATTAATTTATTGAGTAGAGTTTATTGAGCACCTCATATTCCATACATTGTTTAATGTCCTAAGCTACAGATAACACAGGTAATTTTTTTCACCCTTGTGATGCATATGTCTACACTAAAATATATTCTGTTTGAAGAAGCAATCATGAACAAAAAATAGATTATATTAATGCTAGTCAGTGATTCTACAATACACTACTGTAATATCTTTGAACATAATTTTGTACTTTATTTTTCTTGCAAATAAAATTCTTCATTAAATGCTTAAGAAAAATTCTCAAAAGAAAAATTTACTAGTTACAGGCAAATGTAGATAGCATACTATTTCCAATAGATATGAAAATAACTAGATAAAGAAATCAAGAGGTTTAGAAATGATCACATTTCTACAATAAGATGTTTATCATTTAACAGGTATTCTTACTGTGTGCCAAAGAATCTGCAATTATTTGTTTAAAGTACAAAGCATTCATCTTAAATGCCAGGTCAATAATGAACTACCTGCCAGTAACTGAATGCTACAGTAAGATTAGTAAGGGCAGTAGCCTATTGTGGAAAGCCTAATAAGTCATTTTTTTTTTTCTGGAAACCACTACCTCCTTTTTCTATTACAGTAGAAAATTCCCTCAGTCTTCTTCCCATAATATATTTTTAAAAGCAGTATTATCAATTACTTAGTTACTAAATGTGTGTGAGAATATTCCCCCAAATCCAATAATTTTATTCTAAGTTCAATATGACAGACTGGTAGTGGTGACTTTTGATCAAATATTTGATGTTTTCTTATATGCTCCTGCTGATAGTTTAATTTCTCTCTTTCTGTTTCTGCCCCTGCTGCTGTATTCTCAATGAACATCATATATCAGTATTTTGTATCATTGCCTCTTTTTAAATTGTTTCCCTTCCCCTAACCCCAGTCAGTAAAATTTGAAAGCTTCCTTTGTAATTCAGTTAAAGAATGTTACTTACACTTAACCACCAGTGATCTGAATTTTACACCTGTATTTAACTCTGTTGTTTGGTCAACTGCCTTTAAACCATGTATCTCGGATCACACTTGTGGGCAAAGTTATTAAGCAATGGTAAAAATTAGCATATCCAGTTCTCTTCATAAAAATGAATCTTAGACTTTCCATGATAAAATTCCGAAGCAGGGAATAAGATTTTTTCACTAGTTTGACTAATGTAAAATTTCCCCTTTCACTGAGAAAACTGATCATATCCTTATATCCTTTGGACTTACCTCTCCTCATTTTCCTTTACTAAGTAGAATTTGACTGTTGTGGTCTGTTGAAAACTGCAGTGTACTTTATGTATTTTAACTACCAGAAACATAGTCAAAGCTGACTAATATATAATTCATTCTGAAAGATTCAAAACAGTTTTTAGAAACAGCAGAAGCAGAAATGTGGTGGAAAAGCACAGCTGAACCCACTGACAAGATAAGCAGAGAGTGAAGTTGCTAAGGAAGTCCTCTAGATGGGAGCTCTGGAGGTCAGCCCAGCATGTGCACAGCATGAGCCCAGGCTAGACCAGAGTGAGGAAGTAGTGATGAGTGAATTGCCTGACTATGGAGAGTTGGTCCTAGCCCTGAAAGACAGGAAGGAGTAAAAAAAGATTTTTTTCTAAAGGAAAAATCCCATTTAATACGTGGTCATTTATTCGATCATTTTCCCCTGCCCCTGTATGTTCCTTCTCCATATTAAAGGTGGGTTTCTTTTTCCGTCTGTCAAGATGTTCGGTGTTTCTCTATATTGAGAATAGTTGCTGGGGTGAAAACATTCCCCTTCCTCTCCAAAAGTTATCTGGAATGAAATGGAAGTAGACAGAGTGGAAAATGCATCATAGAATACAGTTTCATTAGTCTGCACCGGAAAACTCTTAAGAAAGTACAAACCAGTACTGCAGTGAGAGACAAGGGCTTTGTGCACTTTTTTGTAATGGAGGAGGAAATGGGAGGTGCAGGCAGCTTTTGATGGTTGTTAGTAAATCATTAGTTGGGGAATGAATGAGCCCAGAGTACAGGCAGTAGTTTGTAAGTGATTCTCTTTAGAAGCATACAGAGGACAGTTAGCAGTTTCTGACAAAGTCTGTCTAGGAGTCCTGAAATTCTGCAAGCCTCTGCTCTTAGATAATGAAATCTCATGGAGAAGAAGGAAGCAAGTGTTTTGTTGCTAATGGGTCTAGTATTTAAACAGATAGAGGAATGTTAGGGTAAAGCATCTTCTAGCATGTTTGAGGCTCCAGTCTGCTTGACTTTCAGTGATCAGCATACAATGATACAAAACTTTTGAAAAACAGTCTAGTCTTCTTCATGCCAAAACCTTTTAAAAACACCCACCCTTCCTTGTTTATGCCTTCATTCTATAATGATATTTTCTTTCTTCAAAGTCGTTCTGCCAAATGCAGCCCCTTTTCACCCTTAACCTCAGTTTCTGTCCATCCTATCCAACCCATAACATTCAAGGGAGGCTCCTCTTGAACTTTATAGTCTAGAATCTGCTTTAAGCTCAGAAGATGCTGCTGAAAAGAATCTTACTTGTGGATGTTTTTGGTATCTTGGTGTCACTGAGCACATTTGTCTGTTGCACTTCCAAAGCTTCTCATGGGTTCATTCCTGATCTGTCAATCCACTGCTTTCAAAGTTTTGACTAGTCCTACACTCATCTAGTCTCTCTCCCAACAGACACACAGAGAGACACTACATCTGTTTTCAAGTGTGTACATCTGCTCCTTGGTGTTAAAACTCAAAGAACTCTGGTTTTGTGTTTCCAACTACCTATGTGGTATTTCAGTAAAGTTCTCTCTATGACCTAGAGCTCACCAAAGCAAAATTGGACAAGTTGTATTTTACTTTCGAACAATTCACTATTCCAAATTCTACCATTTCTGACTATATCACCACTCTTATTTTAACATTTTATCAAATTCTTTTCTATCCACTGCATTACCATAGTTCATATTTTAAAAGTTGGTGCGTGGTGGTATTGTGTTCCCCAAAATATTGTGTATGCTAATAAACTTATCTGGGGTCAGAGAACAGGACAGCCACAATGTTAAACATGAGGATAGGCAGTGGTAGCATACGCCTTTAATCCTAGCATTCCAGAGACAGAAATCCCTCTGGATCTCTGTGAGTTCAAGGCCACATTGGAAATGGCCAGGTGTGGTGACACACACCTTTAATCCCAGAAAGCCAGCCTTCAATCCCAGGGAGTGGTGGTAGAGAGCAGAAAGGTATATAAGGCGTGAAGAAACTCGAGGCATTTGCCCTGGAGAGGCATTTGCCCTGGAGAAGCATTTGCCCTGGAGAGGCATTTGCCCTGGAGAGGCATTTGGGCTGGTTAATCATTCAGGCTTCTAGTAGCAGTTCAGCTGAGACCCATTCTGGATTAGGACTCAGAGGCCTCCAGTCTGAGGAAACAAGACCAGCTGAGGATCCGGCGAGGTGAGATAGCTGTGGCTTATTCTGCATCTCTGACCTTCCAGTGTTCACCCCAATACCTGGCCTCAGGTTTGATTTTATTAATAAGACCTTCTAAAGATTCATGCTACATTGGTGTCTTTTCACAATGATTCTGGGAAACACAACTAAATATTGAGTCACAAACTATATTTAATATGCTATTTGTTTTTACTGTTATTTCTTTGGCATACCTAAATAATTTTTTGCTACCTACAAAGAAGCCAGGATGACCTTCTTTTGTAATTCTGATGTTCTTTCTCATTTAATGTTCTCTAAATTTCAGGCCATGCTCATTGGGTATTGGAATTGATCTGAAATGTATGAATCGTTACAGCCCTTCATTATATATCAACCCTCAGCATTTTGGGGTGAGTCCAACAAACTGGAGGACATGTGGCTGAACACATTTCCTAAGCAATTTCATATACGAAAGAGTAATGTATCAACTCAGGGGATGGGAGTTGTCACGCCAACCTATAGAACACTCCAAGTTTGTGGTTGATATATTGTTCACCCCAATAAACTTATCTGGGGGTCAGAGAACAGAACAACCACTAGATAGACATAGAGGCCAGAAAATGGTGGCACACACATCTTTAATCCTAGCATTCCAGAGGCAAAGATCCATCTGGATCTCTCTGAGTTCAAAGCCACACTGCAAACAGTCAGACATGGTGACACACACCTTTAATCCCAGCACTTGAGATCTCATGTCTTGCTTGGGAAAGACACACGCCTTTAATCCCAGGAAGTGATGGCAGGAAGCAGAAAGGTATATAAGGTGTGAGGACCAGGAACTAGAGGTTTTTAGGTCTTTTTAAGCTTTTAGGCTTTTGAGCAGCAGTTCAGTTGAGATCCATTCAGGTGAGGACTCAGAGGCTTCCAGTTTGAAGAAACAAGATTGGCTGAGAAGTTGGTGAGGTGAGGTTAGCTGTGGCTTGTTCTGTTTCTCTGATCTTTCAGCATTCACCCCAATACCTGGCTCCAGGTTTGTTTTTATTAATAAGACCTTTTAAGATTCGTGCTACACAAGTTCAGTTTCTGAGCCAGTTCATGATGATGTTGCCATTTTTAATTGACTAATCCAGGAGTTCACAGATGTTAATTAATCCTTATAGTTTTTGCAGTGTGACAATAACCAAGTCAGATTCAGCAGAAAAACTTCAATAATGATTCTTATCATTGGTCCTTCTCTTGTAGAAAAGATCTCCTTTGCAAGTAAAGCATGCATTTCTACAGAGAAATCTTTGTTTTGGATGTCTGAGTTGGCATTTATCATCACAATTTGTTTCAAGGACCTTTTTGTAAAGTTCAATTTGTTTCTATTTCTACAGAGTATCCAACTTCACAGTGTAATGTACCACACCTTCTAAATCATCCTAAAATGTGTTTCTTATACACATGCTAAGCTTCTCTTTGGAGAAAAAGCTGATAACAAGTCCACTGCAATGTCCTTTATGAGGAAGGTTGTGATTACAGTTTAAAGGCAGAAGAACACACAAGGCACCACTGACCTTTCTTTTGATTTAATTTTAGCTGAATAAAACTATAAATACATTTTGAATTTTGTTCTAATCTGGGAAGGGAAATGAGGTAAACTGCAAAGATAAAGATGAGTTCAAGAAAATTCAGGAAGTGACACACTGCTCAACTTCCATTCTTATTGTTATTTGGGACAGTATGTCCCTTCCTACGCTGAGCCTGTGTCGTTTTTCAAGGAGGGCAAGGAGTTGAGACTACAACACACCCTTTATGAAGAGTGTAGTTAACAAGTGCTCCCTCGCAGTCCTGAGATCATGTTTGGATTGTGAAGTATTGATAGCAGACTGGCGCTGTAGAGTTTGGCAGCATCGTCTGTTCATTCTCGTTATGCCGAGCACTTCCTGTGTGGTCTCACTTGCAGACCACTTTGAAAACCACTTCCCTACCTCAAACTGATTGACTGGTACTTGAAAAGTCCCTAGGGATGCAAAGCCAAATTACTCAGAGTATTATTCGAAATTAACAAACTTATATGTTACTTTGTAGTTAATTTTCTCAATAGAACAATCATGTTTTAAAATGTAGATTCTTGATTTTTTAATGTTTATTTTTCTAACTGTACAGATGAGACTATTCCTATGAAATAATTTTAGCACATGGTAAAATCTTTTCAGTATCATGTTTTTTTCTTTAATTTAATATGATCTCCTTTCAACAATAACAATCCAGTCCTTAAAATAGCATGGTGCCAGAGAGACAATTTCACAGGACTTAACTCAACAAATATCCTCCGTGTCTTTTCTTCCTGGCCTTCCTTTTGAACCCTGTGCTGTCCTGAATTTTTCCTGTAGGAAATTATAAAAATAACTCGGATCCTAATGAGAACACAAGTATCCAAAGCAATTTTCAGAGATTATCAACCGCTGAGTCATACTTATGTGACAGGGCTCTATTGTATGTGCCATCACACATTCTAAAAGTCTTTGACCAATTTCCAACAAAAGGCTAAGCCAAAGGAGGATTTTAAGCTTGAGGGGGCCTTTCCTTTCTCTATAAACATTGCATTTCAGCTGGAAGCATGTGGATAATATAACGTCTGTTTGCTTGTTAATAAATACCTGTAAATGATGCTCAATATTAATAGTAACAAATGCAGAAAGGTCAGATTATGATGAAGTGTAGTTATGATATATTCTGATGCTCTGAAATACGTAAGAGCAGTTAAGTTCTCTATTGGTTTCATGTTAGATCTAGTGTCTTAAATGCTGTGTTTTCATTTCAAAGGAAATGTATAACTCTTGGGAAATATCTTTAGTTATTACATTTTATATATATGCTCAAGCAAATCTGAAAGGGAAAAAAGAATTGGTGGCACATGCCTTTAATCCCAGCACTTGGGAGGCAGAGGCAGGCGGATCTCTGTGAGTTCGAGGCCAGCCTGGTCTACAGAGTGAGATCCAGGAAAGGTGCAAAGCTACCCAGAGAAACCCTGTCTCGAAAAAACCAAAAAAAAAAAAAAGAATTTCACTATATACAGAAAATAATAATGATATTTTAAATTTGTGACAGAGAAATGAAGAAGCACTATGGAGTATTTATAAGGATGCAACTGTATCTCACGAGCTTCTGTTGGTGTCACATGCTTTAATCTCAGCAACAAGGAGGCAGAGTGGTATTCTGTAAGTTCAAGGCCATCTTGATATATGTAGCAAATTCCAGGACAGTCAGGGCTACACAGGGAGACACTGTCTCAAAAAAAAAAAAAAAAAGACGAAGGAGAAGGAAGAGTAGGAAGAGGAGAAGGAGGAGAAGAAGAAATAAAAAAAAGAAAGGAAGACTAAAGTAGAAAGAAAGAAGAGAAAGAAATAAATAAAAAGAAAAAGAAACTAAATATAAAGTCAATTGCTATAAAAATTGGCTAAGTTATTCATACAACTTCAGAATATATGAATTCCAGAATGTTAAAATCATTGAAATGGAAATGATCAGCATCTTTCTTTTTAAAGTGACTTTATTATTTTTTTAAATAACAGAACACATTGATGTTTATTTAGAGTACTCAATAGTTACTTATTAGGCATTCCTGCTTGTCTATGAGAAGCACTACATAGTGTTTGGCCATTTATTATCAATGCATTATAGTCTTTTGTTATGAAAAAATGTAGTCGCTATAAAAAGGAACACTTCATACCAAAAAGCACCCAATCTTATAAGCACCTAGTTACAGTACTTCAGAATAAATAGAAAAAAAATAACAAAGGTCTAAGAATGTTAATCTATAATCGCAGTGGAAGACTACCATGGCTCTACTACAAAATTATTGTAAAAGAAAACAGCGTGTATATACCGTTAACACTGAATGTGTTAATGCGCATACACCTTATATCAACATGTAAGAGAATATATATTACTTTCAAAGAACTATGGATATTATTTGACACACAGGTTTACCAGTTAGACATGCATTAAGATGGAACTTAACATTGCTTCCAAAACAAACAGCAAATCATGTTGGCTTCAACCAGCAAGGGGCTACTTTTAATCAAAGCATGAATTTAAATAAAAAAAAAAGGAATCTAGAACGAATGTACTCAGTCAGAGGTTTTTGAGGAAAGTAAATCATTGTTACTGTTCCACTGCATACGTCATCATGATCGAAAATTTTATGTGGGGATTTTAGTGAGTGTAAAGAGTGCTTTGCCCTTCAGTTTTTGCAACACATAGAGTTGATTTTTCTATTTTTAAGGATGTATTTTTATCACTTTTTATTATGTGTGTGTGTGTGAGTCTATGTGTGGGCATGTGCACATGAGTCCGGGTGCCCACAGAAGCCAGAGAGGCTGGGTTCTCCTTGGAGCTGCAGATAAAGCAGTTGTGAACTGTCTGATGAGGAACTGGGAACTGACCTTAGGTCCTCTCCAAGAACAGTATCTACTAAGCAATCTCTGCATCTCACTTATTAGTTTTTCTTATTATGACCTGACATTTATTATAGAAAATAATTTTAACTATGTGCATAGATTTGTGGTAAATGATAAGGAAAGTGCTGTATAGCTTAGTCATTTGTACACAAGGTATCCCCGTACTCTCTTCATGCCTATCCTCAACTCTGCCTTGAGAAATCCTTCAATGGCTTCTGATGGTCAGTGTTCTTGCAAAGCAGTGAATGTGAGCCTAACCCCACCTCTATATATGCTAGTCTACTCTGGAGACCACTCCTTCAGCACCCACTCCTTCAGCACCCACTCCTTCAGCACCCACTCCTTCAGCACCCACTCCTTCAGCACC
>CABHPQ010001124.1:52633-87323 GCA_902168405.1 Peromyscus aztecus
CCCACTCCTTCAGCACCCACTCCTTCAGCACCCACTCCTTCAGCACCTGTATAAAATGTAACAGAGACGCTCTTAGGACTTCTATGACTTGTTGGCATATGATTCATCAGCATTTATTGATATTCCATTGGATGGGACTAACAATCAAAATAAGAACACTAATATTAGGCTCTCATATAAAGCAGAACAGGGATCTATAGGCTGCCAGGCTACTTGGTTTGTCAAATGACATGTGTTGATCATCCTTGTAATGATTCAACTTTTTCTTACACTAGTATGAGACTGTTTCAGTTTGCCTGTTGATCTTTGCTGAAGTTGAATTATCGGCCTATTTTTGGCACATCATAGAAACTGTTTATATGTTTTGCATATAACTCCCAACCACATGCATAATTAGTAGTTGTGTTTTCATCCTGTAAATCTTGACTTTGACATCACCAAGTGTTTTACAGCATCCAATCTTCTGGTTTTGCTCTGCTTACCCTGGTCTCATGTCCTGTCTAAGAATTCATTGCCATGTTTCCATCAAAGTTTGTCTCCTATGGTTTGTTTAAAAATATTTATTTGTGCTTAAAATGTAAAATTTGATTTCTTTTTGAAACTATAAATTACTCACTTAATGTGAAGCTAAATAGAATTGTCATTTGATAGTTATTGTTTTTACAGTTATCTCCCTGTTAGTTATCAAAACAAATTAACCCGTCATGTTGTACATACTATGACACTATCATGGAAATCTTGATATTCTATTTCAAAAATAGAAAATGCTATTTTCTATTGACTAGTATGTGTCAACTTGTAGTCACATGGGATCATTAATTTTCGTTAGAGGACTTCCTCCATACTTTTATAGCCTTTTCCAACCTTAAATAGCCTTGTGAAATCCCATTAGTTCATCCATGAGGTATCATTGTTGGAAGAAACTTGTAATTTCAGCAAAGTGATAGTGATAGCTGTGCTAGCTATTGTAGCCCACTAAAATATTGTATTGTCATGGGTAGAAAGGAAAGTTTGCAGTGGTGGAGGTTCATTCTTTCCACTTACCCAGAATGAAATCTTATGGAGAACCACACTGGTGCTGTATACTTTTCAATCAGCTCAACTACCAAGAGTAGTGAAAGCCACAGTGCAAACTATTGGTTTTGTAATTTGAAATGAGCAATAACACATCCAGTAGATCCCTTTGATCTACCATGCTAACCTCACATGATGCTCTGCAATCTTCTAGTCTGGGATCAGAATAATTTGGCTCTCGTTTTT
Organism: Peromyscus aztecus; assembly: GCA_902168405.1. Lineage (NCBI taxonomy): Eukaryota > Metazoa > Chordata > Mammalia > Rodentia > Cricetidae > Peromyscus > Peromyscus aztecus. The sequence goes on from CABHPQ010001124.1 coordinate 53,894, forward strand.
ACAGTAGCAAAGTAATATGGTTAAGGAAACAAACAATTGCATGGGTGGCCCAATCTGCATGCTTCAACTGTAATTAATGGCTCGAGATCTCTTTGAAGACTGACATTAATAATGTAAACAAACAGAGGAAGATACCATGGTTTCAACCAATAAAATATAATTTAATTTAAAAATTACAGAAGAAACTTAGGCTGTTTCAAGTGCAGATGCAATGAAAATAAACTCATGGAGCTAAAGCTAACTAAAGTAGAAAACTTAATCATTCTTGAATGACTTACTTAAAAATGTATTAGGCATGCACACATATTCACAGGCAGATATATGTGCTTGCACACACACACACACACACACACACCCATACATTAGATTACCTAAGTATGGGTGAACTATCTTGCAAACCACCATGGTAAGACCAAGACAAATAAACTTAAATGAATGGGCAGTAAAACTTAGAATTTGCCTGGTCCAGGGTCCTGCTAGGGGACTGGAGCCTGATGTAGATGGTTAGTTGGAAAATAATAAAATATGTACTTCTCAGGATAGATGACTTTAGGAAGTAACAATAAGGTCTAATGGAAGGAAATACTTCTCTAATGAATGAATTGTGACATCCTAAAGTTAGTTTTCCATATAGGCAGAACACATCAAGAATGGCAATGATGAACACAAGGTACAAGTGTCTCAGCCAGAAAATTGAGATCTGCTATTAAAATTTAAATAGCAGTAGGACACAGGAAGAAGATATTTAGAATAAAGTAAAAAAAAAAAAACCACAGGAGAAATTGACACTAAAAAATAAGGCAGACATGTGAGCAGGAGTGGTTTTTTTTTTTTTTTTTTTTTTTTTTTTTTTTTTTTTTTTTTGAGAAGCAAACTGTATTTCGTGGAAGCACTATCAATACAGTATTGGGATATGTCAGAAATTTAAAGCCACACTACCACAAAATATCAGGGTTAATTTTTGTTTCTTTTCTTTCTTCCAAATGACAAAACTATCAGCTATGATGATGCAAGGAGAACCAGGGGTGTAAATTTTATTCAATGACTCAGCTTGGGGTAAAGAAGTCTATCTATCTATCTATCTATCTATCTATCTATCTATCTATCTATCTATCCCTGTCTATTTATCTATTCATCTATCTATAATCTATATATACGAACACATCAGTATACCTCAGACATAGTAACATCTATTTCATAAATTCCAAACTATATCAAGTAGAAGAACTTGCTTCCACTTGAAAGACTTTTAGTTTTACTGCGTGTTTATGTCACTTGGATCATTATTATTTGTTCACAAGATAAGCACTGCTAATATTCTCAACAAGAAATCTGATAATTTGGCCATCATTTCATTTCAACCAAGATCTATTCACTCTCCCTCCCCCACTCCCTACCCCCTGCTCCAGCCCAAATCACCATGTCTTCAATGGAGCATTTAAAAATGTCTAATGAAAGGAAAGACTGTCAGAAGTTTGAATAAATGTCGAATTCTGGTTTAACAGTCCATTACTGTGGATGTGATCTCACAACTGCCATGGAAACGAAGTCCTCATTATCAGATAAAGACATAAGGACACTGTTCCCCTGTTCCCTTCTCTCCTCTGACTGGCTATCTACAATATGAGCTGAGTTTGGGCTTTAATTCCCCCATTATCAGCAAATGCACAGCACCCTAAAGTAAAAGCATCTCTGTGCTGTCTTCCTTATAATAGCTAGACTTAACAGCTAAATAACTGCAGGCTTCTCCTGAGATAATGAAGGATATTAAAACAAGTCAGAACATGGCAGTGGAAGGATGTTTCAGCAAGGCTATTTCTAAATGATTTTAAATTGCCAAACCACTAGTTTCCTTTCATTTGGGCTTTCCCTTGTTATCCCACAACATTCTTCATGGCTGGAAAGTCTTCAAAGAAGAAACCCAAAGATAAACAAAAATATGAATAATATGTAAGCCAAATATACAAACAGGCTTTAAAGCAGAAGATGGTGAAGCCCTCTTCTTTGCTTTGAAAATCCGTCAGGGTCTGGGACACCTCGCACAGCCTTGAGGCAGGGGGAGGGGCGTGGACCTGCCTCTACTAAATGTACCTCCCTATGGGAGACCTTACCTTCTTGTAGGAGGGAATGGGGGAGTGGGTTGGGTGGGGAGGTTGGAGGAACAGGAGGAGGGAAGAGGGGGATCTTTGGTATGTAAAATGAATAAAAAAATTTCTTAATTGAAAAAAAAAGAAAATCCATCAGAATCAATTTTTGGAGGATGGGGTGTAAGCCAAGGGAGAAGGGAACCTTAATATGAGATGCAAATCAGAACTTGTGGGTTTTGATGCTACAGGTGCTAATATTGACACAGAATGAGTTATTTTTCCTGAGTTGCCAGATTATGATTTAGTATATATCACTGAAAATAAACTGTTCACTAAAGCATAAACTATATATGAACACATAATATAATATAGTATAATATAATATAATATCACATAACATTCATTATTGGATTGGATTATATCGCCTATTAAATTTTGAAATACTGGCACAGAGTATTAATTTATTAGGAAATAGAGTGGGCTTGTAATCCAATATGAAGCCTGTCCTCATAAGACAGAGAGGTTTGGACATAAACATGTGCATTGAATATTATGTGGGGTGAAAGATGATGTATTATGAGCACAGAGTATCAAACATAGACAAGAGACTCCAGGATACTAGGTAAGGAAGACATACCTTCACAACCCACAGCACACCAGAGAACCTAGGTAGAAGAGAGTCATATACCAGATTGATCCTCAGAACCCCCACTAAACGCTAGAACCTGTGCAGAGGAGACACCTATAAGAGGTAGACACTCATAGCCTTCAGGAGGATCCAAACTCACCAATATCCAGAGTCATGAAACAGTTCATTTCTCAGCCTATGGTTTTTGTATAGAAGTCATGGTGAACTTATACATAATATCCTGGTGATGGAATCAATATGAAATTTATATTTGATTCTTAAAGTGATTTTTGATGAAAAAAATCTGCCTAAACCTAATAGAGCAGAAAAAGGTGCACTAAGTTCTTCTAGTTCCTGAGCTTTGTATTCTTTGAATATTTCTTGATGCTGATATTTGCATTAAATTAAATAAGTTGGTGTGGAGAAAGTTTTAGTTGTCTGTGCTTTCTGTGGGAAGTGTTTTCTTTGATCAAAATAGTGCTAATTATCAGTTTTTCAAATTTTGGCCTTGTCTAAAATTTGGCTTGGCCCTCGATCTGTAACAGCTCTTTCTGAAGAATCTAGAAAAAGAGAGAACTGCTTCCAGGACATTTTGGACACTTTTGTATATAAATTCATTATGTAACAAAAGCCTCCTGGGCCAGATCAGAAGGCAGCTAAGAGATACAGACAACTAGTGTATTGTTATATTGTTACTAATTAGGAAGGACCAGAAAGTAAGAGAGTTGCTAGCCATCCTGAGAATCAAGGAAAAGAGGCTGTTGACTATGAGCCCTTCCTTTTAGAAAGAAGCATTGGGAATCTAATTTTAGGATTCTATTGTGTGACTTTTCCTTGAGGGACATAGAAAACTGTCTCTGTTCACTATAAATAGCAGGTCAATGACAGACTAAATGAATAATTCTACACAAATCTAGGTGGATGAACCAATGAGTTTAGTGGACTTAAAATCAGGAACAAGAGGGACCCAGGTGAATAAGTGAAAAGTTTGTCCTGGCAAGGGTAACTAATAAAAGCTGAGTAAATACTGTTCTAGGCCCAGTCTGTTTGGTGTCCCACCAGAGTATCCTCTACTAAGAAGTTATTTACTGCTTATACAACTTCAGGGAATGACTTCATGAATCTGTTAAGTTTCACCCACTTTAGGGGTCTTGTAAATTTTCAGAGCTTTTCCCAGCTCCCTTCAGGAGAGGGTGTTTCAATTTAAATAAAATGTTGCTATGCAACAATTAACAGTATTGTATTCAATATAATTTAAAGGATCTCTACACATAAATAATGCTACTTTACTATGCCACTTGTCATCTGTTGCTATTATTCAAGTGTGTAAATGACACCTTCTGCTACATGTAACACCTATTTTCATTGAAGTAGCTAATCCATCTTGTTTCCTAAACAGTGACTGAATTCTGACTTATGATATTTTAGTGAAAATATGTCATCATTTATTATTAAGTAAATGAATTGATTATCTATTCCAGATGACTACACACTGCTGAAGGACTGAAGAGTGGAATGGATGCACACATTTATGCACTAGTGTCTGTGATATGGATCAATGATAGCAAAGAAGGATCTATTAGCACTGATTCTCCCTTGGCTCCATATCTGATTAAAGCTCCATAACCTTTCAGTGCAAATATAAAATATGATATTCAAAATGATGACTCAGGCATTTTAGTAATATGCAATATATCAAAAACAGCTACTGTTGGATGTAACCATCACTGGGTTCATGACCCTCATTCAAAAACAGACGTTGCGGTAGAGTAAGGTCCTTGATCAAGCCTGAGATCTATTTGTATTCCAAGATGAAATTGCAAACTTTTTCTTTCTGTTGATTCTACTAGATACATTTTTCCCTTTAGGATGTATGGACTTTGTTTGATTAAACAGAAAAATATGAGCCAAGCACAAGTGTGGTGATATATTGTGTACCCTAATAAAATTTGCCTGAAGATCAGAGAGACAAAGGAACAAACCACTGCCACATCTTACCTCTAGGACTCCTCATCTGAAAAAGTTCTCCAGCAAGAAAGCTTTTAGCTCCTGTCTCCTCATGCCTTATATATCTTTCTCCGCCCAGCCATCACTTCCTTCCTAGTGCTGGGATTAATGGCTTGTGTGCTTCCCAAATACTGGGATTAAAGGTGTGAGATCTCAAGTGCTGGGATTAAAGGCTTGTGACTCCCAAGCATTGGGATTAAAGGTGTGTGCCACCACTGCCTGGCTCTATTTCTCTTCTAGACTGAGTCAATTTTATATAATCCAGTATCTTTGCCTCCTAAGTGCTAGGATTACAGGTGTGTACCACCACTGTCTGGCATCTATATTTAATCTAGTTGCTTGTTCTGTGCTCTGATCTTCAGGCAAATTTTATTAGGACACACATAGATCACCACACATAACTGCACATACCTATAATCAAAGTACTTGAAAGGAGAACCACGAGTTCATGGCCAACCTGAGCTACATAGTAAGACCTATCTACAAAAAGTTAATTAAAAAAATATATATCCCTGAGTGGGTGTAGATAATTAGGTGCTACTTGGAGGCAACCCGCTGTCTCAACATTTAGTGTTACTATGAAGCTATGAAAAGAGAATGGCCACACAGAAAACTTGGAACCAGAAGAAACTGTAGCTGTATTTACTCTGCATAATCATTTCTATGCCTAGGCCTGGGGAATGAGCCAAGGGCCAGAAAAAATTTCCTCTCCTCTGCTACATCAAACCTACACTTTCCCACTACTCATTTCCTACAACAGGATTGTTTTTTTTCCCAGGAAATCTGGGCTCAGGGGCTTTAGCAGCCTTCAATGAAAGAGCTAACACTATAAATAGCATCATCCCTATCCAATGTCTCATGGAAACATGGGAATCTATTGGAACATGTGAAGCTGTATCACTACTTTTGTCCATATCTGAAATATCTCACATCAAAGGTATACCACTTATGAATCTTTTAGATATAAATGCTATAGTAAAGTTTAGTAATTCTCAGAAGTGTTTACAACACAGTGCTTTGCTATCAACAACTTTTTAGTAAATGCTTGACCAAAACCAAGACCACACACACAATGCTTTTGCTGAGACACAACAAATATAATCAACCAAAGTACAGTCTAAATCCATATTTATAGAAGAGTTGTTTTTATGTGGGCTACTAATATACAGCTGTAATGAAGAGTCTTTTATAACTTTTGGTAGCATAATTTGGGTTCTTGGAGCCAGGGTGTCTGGAAAGTCAATATCTTAGAATAAGAACTTGTGTAAACATTGCTTAATTCAAATCCAACTGAAGTGATTATCAACAAACAATAAAATTGTCTGCTCTGAAGGTAGAGTCAAACAATAACTCAAATTTTGTAGTTTCAACATGTATCTCCTGGATATTCATTTTCTGTTTCACAATCATCACTTTCAAAAACTCAAAGTGTTCAGAATCAGTTGTTCCATAGATAAATAGGAAACAAAACAACTGAAGAACTATCCAGTCAAAATGAAAGACTAGTCTCAGGACCAGGACAGAGAAAAACAATGCATCAATCTAATCTTGGTTAAGCATTCCTTCTTTACAAGGTGTGGTTAACTTTTCCTGTGAACTTTTAGTTCAGATATTCAGCAAATTCCTATCATTGTATGTCCTTATCTTGGAAATTACGATGTGTTCAACTGTAAGGGCAAAGCGGCTTTTGTTTATATTTGTGCACATAAGAAGATCACAGAGTTAGGGATATTTCAGTGAAGTCATACCACTAAAATTCCCTCCTGTGTCATACTGAAATACAAGCTTAGTGTGATCATTCATTCTTCTTCTCTGCTTTATATTAGGGAGTGGTATAGTTATTTCAGTAACGGAGATGGGAGGAATTACACTATTTCTGTCTCTTAAATGACGTTCAGTCCAATACTCTGGTAGCATAGAGCTCATTTGTGCAGTTATCACAGCCACCCATAGTCAGGACATTAAAAAACCATATGAAGATCACTTGAAAGAACTGAGAACACATGAATTGTAGAAAAAAAAAGACAAAGGCTAGGCTATATTTCAATAATTGGAGATAATAAGTTTATAAAAGAATGTAAGCATACAGCAGAGCTACAAGAGAAGGTGATTGTCTTGAAGATTGAAGATTATCATATGAAAAAACAGTCAAATATTGCTACATGATTTCATATCTGTCGATAAATGTGCTACAAACAGTAAAATTTAAGAGAATTCCATCCCTTGGATGTGAACTCTTCTAAATCAAAACTCTCAAGATAACAGAGTGAAAAACCTCATAGTGACTTAAAGACAAACCACTCTTGAGAAAAATTCATTGTTTTTTTTTTGCTGTATTGAAGTCTATAGTCAACACCATTGTCTAAAATCAAGACACAAACATAAAGATAACTTAAAGTTCTTAAGTTCTCTGCACTTATAATTTCTTTGCTTTATCTGATTTAATGGAAAAGAACACAAATTTGATTTATTATAACATATCAAAAGTAGAATTAGTACCAGAAGAAAATTTATAGTGTTATTAAATGCTAAATTCTTGAGTGCATGTTCTGACAAGTTTTCATTAAATCCAAGGATATTGGCTTAACAGGAGATAAGGCAGTTATGTTGATTTCAAAAGAAGTACATAAAACTAGCTTTTGTAAAATAAATATTTGAAACATGTTTCTTATTCATATACATAAATAATAAGGTGGAAAAGGAATAACACTGAATTTTTATATCCAGAATAAAGTAATTGTTAAAATAAAAAGCAATATAATAAAAGTAAATGATATAATAAATAGGAATAATATTAGTTCATTTGTTTTCTCCTAGCTCTGTATATTTTCTTAAGCCTTCTACCTGCATAACTAAGACATGGAACCTAAGTACTTCAGGAGAGTGACATACTAATAATGGGCCATTTTGATTAACATATAATTCAAAGCTCAACAAGTTCAATATATCTTAAGTATATACAATGGCATTTCCTAAATTATCTTTAATAATGAGAAAGGGAACCTGGAAGTGGCAGTTCCCATCATCAGTATATGTACACTTCTTATTGCAAACAAACAATTTCCACAATTCCAATACTCCTCTCTATGACCCTATACCCCCACTCCAGATATTGACAATAAGACCTTATTGTTGAGAAACCAGACACTTGAGTGTATATGGAAACATCATTCCTCCTGGTTCAGGATGCTGGAACGTGATATACAAGCTGCTAGAGAAGAGAAATAAGCCTCACTCTCACTCAGCTGAGAATTCTTCAAATTACAACAAAGACTGCCTAGATAGATAACTTGAGCCCACTTGTACAAAAGTGAAACAAATGTTATGAGAGTAATCAGCCACATTCTACTTGGATCAAAGTCCTGCTCCATGAGATGGAAGCCATGCCTGTCACTATTGAAGGGGTGAAGAATCCTTAGCTAGATAGGTGATAGGGGAAAACCAAATACTATTAATCTACTGACTAGACATATATTAAAATGTTTTCTAGTGGCCCATTGTTATACCCATGAATCAGAACATTTCTCATGTCTCATCAGAAGAACTTTTCCTTTCACCAGATGGAAATCAACACAGGGATTCCCCAAATTATCAAATTTAGTGTTTATTAGACATTAATATAACACCCTTCCCCTCAAGTTTCAAAGATCTTAGTGGAAGACAGGCAGGCAGAAATACTACAAGACCCAGAGGTGGTAGATAATATCAAGGGAACAGTTTTTCCCCCACACATAACATAGATGTAAATATCAGCTCACAGTGATTGTAAGAGCATGTGCAAGGTCTTTTCAAGTTCCATCCCAGAAATGTCTTAGTACAGAGTAGACACACAGTCCTATCACTAGCTGAAGAGCTATTGGAATTTGAGAGCCACTGGGAGAAGGAGTATCAGTTTTATTTAATGATGTGACCTCTGATAGCCTGACCAAACACCATGTCAAGCCAGAAACCCAAGACTGGCTAGGCAACAAAAACTAGACTTAATAGAGAAAAGAAGAAATAAGAAAAAAAATCTCAAAGTAGAGAAGGGTTGGCATGGGAGAGTAGAGGTGGTGTTAGCGAGAGATGTTGGGGGTGATATGCTCAAAGCACACTGCATGAAATTTTCAAAGAAAAATTAATAAAAATATTTAAAAATATTTGCAGTGTTAATCTAATATTTATAAAAATAGTTAACAATAAAATTTTATTGGTGAAATAATTAAGGCCACTCCACGTAGTTAAAAGGGAGGTTTTTTTAGTGACATAACTTACAAATGAAGGGATAGGTTGCAGGGTCTGGGAAAGACATAGTGCAGTCCAGCGGTGTTCTCTGAAGAACTCTGCTCAGTCTACCTCCAGCGTCCAGGGTCCAGGAACCAAGAGAGGGCCATGCATCCGGATGTCAGGTCTTCAGGGCCCTCACAGTTACCCAAGCCTCAATGGGGGTTGGAACTTCCAGATCAAAGCTGGAATGGCTACCCACTACAATATTTTTATAATAATCAAAGTCACTTAAATTTTAGAATAATTGTTTTTTTAAAGCATATTACAATCCAGCAAAGGTTCAAAATATTTAATTTCATTGGGTAAACTACTTTTCTTGCTTAAAATCCTATATATTTATTATTATTATATTATTATTATTTACTGAGAAAGGGTTCCATGTATCCTTGTCTAATCTCAAACTTGCTGTGTATCAGAAAATGGCCTTGAGCTTTTAATCACACCCCTTTCCTCTCCAGTTTGCACTACCATACTCTGTTCTATGGTGTGCTGAAGTTTTTAATCCAGAACTTCCAACATTTTTGACAAGTATTCTACAAGCTATTTCCTAGCCATGAAAAATTCTGTATTTTTACCTTTCCTGTGATAAAGTAAGTTGATAAATTTGGAAAACAATGTTTAAACTTCATATAATAAAATATTGTCACTCATTCATTTCCTGTATCTCAATTGCAAGCTTTTGTACCTCAGTGTTCTCTGAGTTTTATCCCTGTATCCTCTCCACTGAAACTCCGTGGAAAAACTGTCATCCTAGCAATTTGAAGCTAAAATAACAAATAAAGTTGAGGCCATCTATAAATAGATTAAAATTCTTAGAAGAGGAGTGGACTCTATTCAATAAAAGGAGAAGTTGAGGGAGTAACATTGTGTATATGGAAGTAAGTTCCCCTAGCAAACTGGTTGGAACACAGATCACAAAAGGCTAAAATGAACTTAATATTGAATTAAGTGATGAGCACAGGACCAATGATTGTTAAGTACAATAGAAATGGAGACTGGATTTTCTTTTCTGATCATCTTATCATGTGCATTATTTATCTCCCACTGTCCCACTCCTCCTTTCATTGATAATAATCTAATGCTAGGTATAGGCTCCTTTTTATAGACTGAACCATCCATCCAATACAAGTAAGTGACTGGTTATTCCCATAATGTTCGTGACACTATTGCATAAGTATGTCTTTCAAGTCAGTTTACTGTTATAGGTCTCAAGGTTTGTAACTTGGTGATAATTTTAATTATTTTTTCCCTACGGTAGTAGTGTGCAAACACCTTCCAGCATCATGAATGCTGGTCGGTCAGGATGGTGATTCTAGTTGGGCACCAGCTTGATTTCTTCATGTTTGAGTTATAGGTAAGTTGTATCTTCAGTAATGGGGCCTTACTATCTGTGGAGAGTAACCAATAGCCTTGACAATTGTCTGTGATGTTTTGGAGACAAAACAGCAGTCGATAAAATGAGAAAAATGTTTTGCCAATTACAAATCTAATATAAGGTTAACTTATAGAAATATACAAAGAACTAAAAGAACTGAGCATCAAGAAAGCAAATGGATGTCATAAAAATGGCTGAGAAACAGTTTTAAAATGTTATGTTAACATTCTTAACCAGCAGGGAAATGAAAATTAAAACTACTTTGAGATTTCATCTTACCCAAGCCAGAATGGCCAAGATCAAAAATAAATAAGTGCATGGTAAGAGGAAAAGCTATTCATTGTGGGTATGAGTACAAACTGATACAGTCCCTGTGGAAACTAGTGTGGAAGTTCCTGAAAAACAATCTACCAGAAGGTATAGCTATACTATTCTTGGGCATATTCCCAAAGACTGTACATATTAAGTAGAAATATTTGCTTAACCATGCCTATTGCTGCTCTATTCATAATAACCAGAAATTGGAGATAGCCTAAATTCCCATCCAGTGATGAATGCATAATCAAAACTTGGTATATATACCCAATGTAATATTATTCAGCTGTTAAGAAAACATGAAATTGTGAAGTTTGCAGGTATGTGGGTGGAACCCTCAGATATGTGGATTTAGATTTTAAGCTTTATATATAGACTTTTCAACAGAATAACCACAGATATTATGTAGCTAGTTAAATGACTAAGGAGGAGGAAGAGAACTTCCAAGAAAGGGGTAAAAAAGAGTATAGTGCTATAAAGCGATAAAAGGGAAGCTACAATAGGAGAGCTAAATGGGAGGGGAATGTTAAGGAGGGAATTTGGAGAGAGACAACTAACTCTAAAAGCTATTTGAAAAGCCGTATTGAAACTTACTACTTTAGAAGCTTCCTGAAATGTATACACATACAAAACGAATTCAAATGGAGTCATCCCTGACAATTTTAGGGCTATGCTTGAGTTGCACAGAAGCATGCTCAAATATTTGCATTTGACTTTGGTTTTCATTACTATTTGACTGAATTAACGAGTTCAGGAATCTATCTCATTTACCTGGCACCTAGCTTAAAGTAGTACCTATCAGACCTCTGTACTTTTCCCTTTCCATTTGGGTTCTGTGTTATTCATAAGGGGTCTTTATATGGAGCCTACACTCCAATAATGTACTTTGCTGTCCCTAATCCTTTTACACTCAGTTTCTACACCATTTATTTTTAAATATTTTGCACATGTTTGGTACTTTTGGTCCATGTACTAATTTAGTTAGTTGCTTCACTTGTTTACATCAGTATGGACTGAAAAGAGAATTTCATATTTTAATTGCATCAAATTCAAATGGCACTTTATTCTGTTTCTTAGAACAGCTGGGTTTGAGTACTGCAATAATTGTTATTTTCTCTCTTAGGAAGCTATGGTTCTTCATCAAGATTACCAGGTTGCTCAGTAATTATAACTATAACTTTCCTGGTGTCATCACATAATAATGTAGTATCTACTTCAAATTGATTAGTAACTAAATCTAACATTTTTGCATCATTTCATCATTTCTATTGATGTTGACATGTGCCCTAGCAATGCAATGTTTCTTCTTGTATAAAGTTCAGAGCCAACCATAGTTTATGGATAATCTTAATTCTCCTGTTTATTTATAAAGTGTTAACATTTTTGGATATTGATGATTTAATTCTGTCTGATAAACTTTGTTTAAAATTCTGCTTTATGTTTTATTGTAACATATCACTTTCCAGTTTACCTCAATAGTTATAAACTGAAAGAACGCCATATTCTATCAGATCAAATCTAGTCTTAATAATTTCAGCAAGATCTTCTTCCCTAGACACAAAATTCCTGTTTTCTCCCTTAAGTGTAGCTTAAGTTTTCCTGCCTGGCCCACAGTCAGGATAAATCTCTTTCACCTGCCAGTCCCACAGCCGCTCAGACCCAACCAAGTAAACACAGAGACTTACATTGCTTACAAACTGTATGGCCGTGGCAGGCTTCTTGCTAACTGTCCTTATATCTTATATCAATCCATTTCTATAAATCTATACCTTGCCACATGGCTCGTGGCTTACCAGCATCTTTACAAGCTGCTTGTCCTGGTGGAGGCTGGCAGTCAGTGACTCCCTCCGCCTTCCTGTTCTTTTAATTCTCTCTGTTAGCCCCGCCTATACTTCCTGCCTAGCCACTGCCAATCAGTGTTTTATTAGCAACACATTTGCCATACAGAACATCCCACAGCACTTAAGTGAATACTGAAGATTCTCTTTCAAATTTTCATTCTTCTAGCTTTAGTTATTACTGACTTGTTTGACTATTGTTACATCCATTTGTGCATGATTAGGTTCATTTGAGTATCATATTTTCTAATTAGGCTTTGGAGATAATTCTTCCTGTAGCTAATCTCTTTTCCTATAATTATTCCCCAAACTTGTATTTCTTTTAACCTCATTACTTCTTAATTTCTGGAATCATAGCAACCAGTTGCTTGCCTTTGCAACAATATTTTGAAATGTATTTTGTACAATTTGGGACACATCATGAAAGTCTAGACAGCCAATTTTATTTATGGAGAATTTTAGTAGCAAATGAAAATATTTGGGGGGGTGTAAAGAATCAACTGCTATGGGTCAAACATCTCAGGCATGATTTATAAAAGGACTTGAGAGAAGTTGAACAGGAAACCATGTCTGCTATTGGGCTTATTGTTACTTTGAACATGTGCACTTCCTTACTTTATGAAATGCTGCCAAATTTACTGCTTTTGACTGATACCAGAATTTCAGTCTGTCAAACACTACAAATACAATGAGTTAACTTGATGCGGTTCAGGGAAGTTTATTTTGACCAATCACTTAGAGGTTGAAAAAAGAATCTGTTAGTTTGTTGCCAACTCTACAGCATAAGAAAAAAATCAAACCTCTTTAAGTTTTTCAAAATGTCCACTACACAATTTTCAAAGTGTGATATTAAACACACTGACTGCTTATCATTGCAAATGCCACATTGATGGCTAGCTCCATAGTGCCTTCTGATTCCATATCAAGACATTAAAAAGATTTTATTGGTTGTTGTTGTTGCTCCTTTATTTGACAAAATCCAAAACAGTTTGAGAAGAGAGATTATATTGCTGGACTTTCTCCTATATACCTTCATAATTGGTTCTATGACAGCCACCAGGAAAGCAGAAAGCAAAGCCTACTTCCAGGATATAGAGGCGATTAAGTGCTAGATGGCATGTGACATCCATGTCTTTCTATGCACACTGAAAGTAAAAACACATAGTATGGAAACTTAAATTGTTTCACATAGAATTTAGGATGTTCCTTAACAATGGGATTTCTAACACAAGGATAAAGTCTCAATAAAAATATTTTCAGGGGATTGGGATCTGTCCCTGGTCTATGGGCAGGCTTCTGGAATCCGGTGCCTGTGGTGTGACACCTTGCACAACCTTGGTGCAGTGGGAAGGGGCTTGGACCTGCCTAGGCTCAGTGTGCTGGGCTCTGCTGACTCCCCATGGCAGACCTCGATTTGGGGGATGTGGGGACGCAGGGTGGCTTGGGAAAGAGGGCTGAGGGGTGGGAGGAGAGAGGAGAAGGGAATCTGTGGGTAGTATGTGGAGTGAGTAGAAAATTTCTTAATAAAGAAAAATGAAAAAAAAGCTTTGCAAAGCAATGAGAAAAAAATATTTTCAAAACTGGATTTAAGTGGCATTATTTACAAATACAATTACTGAGGAGATCTTAAATCCACATAATTATTTCTTGGGGGTGGAAAATGAAGCCCAATGAATAAACCAGAAAAAAAGGTATAAAAAGAAAATAAAGAAAAGGAGTTTATACATTATTGGACAAATTTACTAGAATCTCTCCTATTAATATCTTATAGTATTTCATATACAGCACCACTAGTTCAAGAAGAACACAACAAGGAACTCTTATATCTTGTTTTGTACATTGCACAATGCTTTAATTATTGCAGATATTTTAATATACCAATAGTAAATATGTTATGCTAGCTGAAGGTAATTTTGTTATTTCCTTAATTGCAAGTATGTGGCAGTTACAAAAATCTATTATACATATATAAAAATTTAAAATTCTTACAATCATTGGAAGAAAATATTTAATTAGAGAAAATAAATCATCAAAATCAATATGTGTTATTATCTTGATCATGATGGAGTATCCTGTCTTTCTAACACTATTTGACAGTCAAGGAACATTTGAAAAGTGGAAAAATAATATACAAATGAAGGAAGTATGTGTAGCTTCTAAATGGAAGGATTCTGGGTGCTACACAGATAAGAAATGATTCCTATCAATTTCTCTTGAATATAGTTTTACGCTTACACTTGGAAAAGCAACAATAAAAGCAAAATTTATTAATACCATGAAAGGAAAATTTCCAAATATTAAAGCTGAAATTGAAAATGTTACAATCTGCTATGAACTATGAGGTGTTGTATAGTGTTATGATGACATTGTGTAGATGACATATTATACAAAAAAGGATAGAAACCACATTTGATTCCCTAGCCCTGGAACAAACTCTGTGAGCAGAGAAAGGCAGATAGATGACATTGCAGTGAAAACTCTCTCTGCTCTTGAGGGTTAGTAAATTAAATGTGAACCTGTGGATTGGGACTGTAGCATAATATGTTAATTGCTTGCCACATAAGCATGGTGATTTGAGTTCAATCCCCCAAACCCATAGTTAAAAAGCTTACTGCAAGAGTGCAGGTCAATGACTCTAGCACTAGGAATGGCGATAACTTGATGGCCAGTCAAGATGAACTGGCATGCTCCTGGTTCAGTGAGAGACCCTGACTTTAAAAACAAAGTGCACATTGCCCCACATAAGACAAATGAGGTGGCTCTCCCCCCAAACACACGTACACTTCTCTGAGCATGTATGAGCACATGCACACATAACACATACACACATAGTGAATTTGTATTTAATCACTGCTCCCATGTGTTTGAAAACAGTTTGGATAAATACCTAACAGATGTGTCTCTCTTCCATCAGAAAACTGGTGCTACACCATTTTGTCCTCTCCCTCCTAGATGCTTATCTAGGGATGAAAAAGTTTCACCAGCATAGACCTGCTGGGTGGTGAGTTGAGAGATCTTAGAAGGATACTATCTGTGTCTCAAAATTTCAACATGTAGTGAACACTTCTAAACAATCAAGGGAAGAAAATCTGGGAGAAAAGACATATGTTCTTCATGTCTTGTTTCTTTCCCAAAGACAAAGGGTATCAGAACCATGTGGAGGAATGTTGAGAATTTAGAAATGCCTGAGGGCAGGGACTGTCCTATCCTAGATTCTTCTATTTCAGTGATGCCTACATAGCACTTCCTCAATTAAACAGAAAGGTTACATTTACTGGGCCTAGATTTCTAGGTAGGTGGGTTGGTTAATTTTTATTACCAACCTAATTGGGATATTAGAAAAGTGATTCTGGAAGAGACTAAATCAATGAAATAATTTTAAAAAAAGAAGTCTGTTTTCACCATTATGAAGGCACCAATGCAACTGACTGTGGAGCCAGGTCGAGCACAGAGCAGAGGAAAGGAAAACCTGCTCACATTCTCACTCTCTGGAGTTGGGACACACTCTTTCTGCTCTTAGGCACTTAAAGTCTATTTTTTTTTTTTTTTTGGTTTTTCGAGACAGGGTTTCTCTGTGTAGCTTTGCGCCCTTCCTGGAACTCACTTGGTAGCCCAGGCTGGCCTCAGACTCACAGAGATCTGCCTGCCTCTGCCTCCCGAGTGCTGGGATTAAAGGTGTGCGCCACCACCGCCCGGCAAAGTCTAAATTCTTTAGGGTCCACTTTGCAAAGAACATCTCTGTCCGTCTACCTCCCTGTACTTCTCTCAGGCTTGATAGTGAGTAATATTAACTTCATTGTTTCTGAGTCTTTAGAAGTAGAAGGAGATACTCTTAATAGTTCCCCGTGTTCTCAAGTGTACAAAAAGCCTATTATGGTATTTATCAGTCCCCCCATAGTCATGTGAGTCAAGTCCCTAAAAAATACCTCCTCTGATATAACTCAAGCTCTGTCTCCACCTATATTGTCCTATCTCTGTACATGTATTTATGTATCTGCCTTTCCTCTATGTATCATCCATCCATGCATCTATCCATTTATTCATCCATCCATCTATCTTACTATCTTACTCTCATCTATCTACTATCTATCTATCTATCTATCTATCTATCTATCTATCTATCTATCATCTATCTATCTATCTATCCATCTATCTATCCATCTATCATCTATCTATCTATCTATCTATCATCTATCTATCTATCTATCTATCTATCTATCTATCTATCTTACCTATCTACTATTATCTATTGATTTTCTATAAATAATTTGTGATCTATTGATTGAGTCTCTTTGGAGAATTCTTATTAAAAGAGAACATATTTACTGCTCAGAGATCTGGCTACTTAGAAGTCCATTGTTTGGCATAGAGCCCCATCAATATCTCCAACTTATCTCATTTTTCAAGAAAAATGGTGTTTTGATATGTCATATAATTATCTGATCCTTGCTTTTATTTATATTTGGATATGAATTTCAAGAGGAGCTTGTTGACAGAGATTGATCACATTTTATCGTTTGTTTAGTCCTACCACCCCTTGCCCAATTTCTCCAGAAGTACTTTGGATATTGCAGCAACATTTTTTTTGTTTGTATGTTTTTGTGTGTGTGGTCCACGTTTGTGTGTGCACATTTGTGTGAAGGTATATATGGATGCCAGGGGACAGCTTTGGATTTCATTCTTCAGGAATGTTATCAATTGTATTTTGAGACATTATTTCTCATTGGCCTGTAACTTGCTCTATGGCCAGGTTGCCTGGTTACAGAGCCAGGAATCTGCCTGTTTCCATATCTCCCACACTAGGATTACAACTGGGCAATACCACACAGAATTTTTTATGGAAGTTCAGGGACATGAATTCAGGTCCTTGTGTCTGTAATGTAAACCCTTTACTTAGAGCCATCTTCCTAGGCCTTACGATGTATTTTGACTTGTTTAGTACTAAAATATGGGAAGCAATGTGAGTGGGTCATAGACAACGTGTTTCTAGTCTCCTGGATTATTGCCATCCACCATGAGCAGAGCAGACTCTAGTTTGCTCCTGGGTCCTGTTTCCTTTAGGGCCGGTCTGATCACCCTGCAGATGGATGGCCCCGTCTGACTTTGCAAACCCACAAGAAAAATAAATTTTTGTTGTTGTTTTGAGTCAATAAGAATATATGATACTCATGTTGCAACTATCCTACTAAGAGCCTGGAACTTCAGAGGCAATGCCAAGGTGTTGCTGGGGAACCAAATATGTACCAACAGGCAAGTTCCAGTTACTGTTCTTGCCAAGAAGAGAAGGATGAGAAACAGACCTCTCCTATCCCATCACCAATGGGCTCAAACCAACTAGGATAATGTGTCCTTTCCTTGACAGGCTAAAGACTTGTGAACCTCCAGGTCAAGGACTGGGGGAGTAGAGGGACAGGCTGACACAAAAACATGAGCCAGGCTGATTTCATCTAGGGATGTTGGGAAAAGGACAGAGGTCTACAGTGAGTTCATTTAATGAGTTCGTAATGGCCAGGCAGAAGCAAGTCAAAAATTAAATTCAGCACTAGAAATAAAGAAAATACATTACTTTGACACTTTTGAATGATAAACATAAGTTCACATGTGTTATATTTAATTTAATTTTTTTATTTAAGAAATTTTTTTATTCATTTTACATACCAATCAAAGATCTCCCTCTCATCCTTGCTTCTGCTTCCCCCAGCCTCCTCTCCCCAAACCACCATCCCCTCTTCCAAAAGGGTAAGGCCTCCCATGAGGAGTCAGCAAAGCTTGGTACATTCAGTTGAGGCAGGACCAAGCCCCTCCCTCATGCATCAAGGCTGAGTAAGGTGTCCCACCATAGGGAATGGGCTCTAAAAAGCCAGCTTATGCACCAGGGATCAATCCTGATTCCACTGCCAGGGACTGTTCTGACAGACCAAGCTACACAACTGTCTCCTGTATGCAGAGGGCCTAGTCGGGTCCCAGGAAGGCTCCACAGATGTCGATCTAAACTTCCTGAGTTCCCAAGAGCTTGGTTCAGTTGTCTCTGTAGATTTTCCCCATCATGATCTTGTCTGTTACATGTTAAAGGGCATTGTACCATCCCAAATCCTGTAGCCCTTACATCTGCCAAATTAACCCTTTCCTGATGTCATTTATACTTAAGAGAAACTAAGGTCACTTGCCGTGGCCACCATGTTCTACTTGTTGTCATTAGTCACCTCCTGTTATGGATATCTGTCTCTGATAATGAGTCCATCAGTCCGTTTTTGCCTTTGCATATAAATACAATGCCATTGTTAAAAAGCATGCACATACTCACCTTCTCTTGGGGACCTCAGGTCTTCCCAAGGGAAGTACAAAAAATTATTCCTGTTGACCTTCTCAAGGTTCCCATTCATTATAGGTAACTCTAGCATTAAGAATAAAACTACATAGACATACTTGTGTCCTTTGTGGGATGTTACCCATTTAGCAAACTGCTCATGTACATTCACTTAGGACTTTGAAAAGTAGAGATTAAAAAAAAATATTATAGAGCCCATTCTCCTCTTCTTATTCTCCAAGATACGCAGTGACTTCCATTAATCTTATCTTCAGTTCAATGACTTATACTTTCCTTCATCTCTTTCCTTTTCTTCTTAAGGAGATCTTTAAAAAGTAAAATCTCCAAATGAATCATGTCAAAGATTCTGGGCACCCGAGATCAATATAAATAATAGTTGACTTATCCCACAAGGCAGAGAAGTTTATTAAGAAAATTAGGAGCACTCACATCAAACAATTTCAACAGTCACCATATGCTTTACTGGCATAACAGCCAACTGATCACTCTATCAGCAATATAATCTAAAATAATAAACAATCTCACTTTTAATTTTAAACTTTCACAAGCTAAGTGGAAAACAGGACAGTTCTTTGTGAGAATATGACTCAGACATTTTTTGCAGACACAACTTATAGATACTTGACGTTTCAGTTATACTAATTACACATATCTCTCTATCTGGACATTGACATGGGTGGCTGCATCCTTGACCTTGTGGTTTCAAGTGGTTCCAGCCACTTCAAGAGAGAGGTCTTTCCATACTGCTGTCTGTGAAGATGAGAAAAAGTAAGTATTCATACTCTACACTTGAGTGGGAAACTTGAGTTGTGAAATCAATATCTAATTAAAAAACAAACAGATAAACAACAGATTTACCCCTTTCACTCAGAAGAAGCAGCCACCTCAAACTATTCTTTTCACTTAAGGATTCAATGAAAGAAGGGAGAAAAGTTAGGCATTCTGAGATTCAGACTTTCTTGTTCAGAACAAGGCCAAGGCAGCCAAAATAGGAACCTATGAAAGTTAGTCACCAAGGTTCTAAATATGGCTTCCACATACAACTCTTTAAAAGGAAATACAATTTTGTTACAGAGAAATCCTCTGTCATTTTCACTAAGTTGCCTCAAAATATCTTGACAAATATGGAGTGCTTCCAATCATCTTCATTTCAACTTTCTGTCAAACTTTTCAAATGCATTGGACATGTAGGTAAAATCTATTTTCATATGCATCATATGGTATCTAAAAATAGCAGAGCAATGCCAGTTACATAAGTGTAATGAATCAGAGCTGCAGAATCTAAGATTTGGTACATCAACACTTTTTGTTTTGATTGTATCAAATATTTTGATTTTGATTAACACTTTTGAAAAAATATTCATGCTATTCTTTTAAATTTTTTTGATATAGTAATGTCATTTCCCCCTTCCCTTTTCTCCCTCCAAAGACTCCCATGTACCCCTACTTGCTCTATTTCATATTCATGATCTGTTTTTACATTTGTTGCTGTTAACATATATATGTGTTCCTAAATTCAATCTGCTCAGTCTGTATAATGTTACTTCCAGGTCTATTTTCAGGGATAACCACTTAGTGTTGAATAACAAATCGGTATGTTCTTCCTTGGGGAAGACTGTGTCCAGCTATGATGTGCATGAACCACAATAATGGCCAGCATATCATGAAAATCCAATGGGAGCACAGTGGCATATGTAACTTGGATGTTACCCTGATGAGAGATGTCATTCTGTATGCTATGAATATGTGTTGCTTTTACTGGTTGATGAATAAAGCTGCTTTGGCCTATGGCAGGGCAGGATATTGCTAGGTGGAAAAGCCAAACTGAATATGGGGAGAAAGAAGGGCGGAGCCGAGAGAGACTATTCAGATCCCGAAGGAGCAAGATGCCAGCAGTCTGATAATGCCACGGCCACGTGGCAAAATATAAATTGATGGAAATGGGTTAATTTAAGTTGAAAAAGCTAGTCAGTAATAATCCTGAGCCATTGCAAACATTTATAATTAATATAACCCTCTAAGTGATTATTTTATAAGCAGCTGCGGGACTGGGCAGGATGCGCTAAAGCCTCCAGCTACATAACCCACATCTCTCTAGTCAGATGTAAGGCCTGCTCAACAATATGAAATCATACCCAGTATTTAGGAAACACCCAGGGTTGATGAAGTCATTGCTCTTGATGGAGAACTTGCAACTCCCATTTTACTAAACCAGCATAATCTCTAACTATGTTCTAGACATTTGTCCTTATACCCACAGATTACTTTGGTCCTCACTGAATATCAACATTTTTAAGAGGAAACGTAGGTCTACTTTGAATTCAGTTTGAATTTAGTATGAGTGAAATAAACAGAGAAGTATAATAATTTAAAAATAAAAATGAATTTTCTGATATCTCTGGTCTGTTATACTTTAATTTCTAAGACAGTTTTAAAAATATTCAGGTAAATGGTTCTTTAACATCATAGTAACAACTCTTTAGATTCAGTGTACTATGTTTCTATGTGATATTTCTCAGAGACCTCCATCATGTCTCTGAGGACACTCTACTGTTAGGTGCCTGGCAGATGAAACTGACCTTGAACTATTACCTTCTTCCTTAGATACAACAACCATCACAGGACAACACCCCAAACAACACTGTTGCATTCATTGAAGGGGGAGAGAAATATAAATGAGGAAATAGTGGGAATAACACCTGGAGAGGAGTACTTGTGGTCCTTTTTGCATACATCCTAATAGATCTATGAAGACAATCATTCATTAAAATGTCCAGTCAGTTTTCCTGACTTCAGTACTGAACTTGGGCTTCTCCCAAACCACGAGAGAAGTCAAGGACATCTTTCTCACCTTGTCCACTTTGCAGCAGTGTTCTCCCAGCCAGTTAGATTAACTAAGCTCAAAGCATTAGGTGTCTAGTATTTTTAGTTAATGAAGATGTCTTTGGATTCAGCTTAAATAGACTTTCCATGAGTTAGTAAAATGCTATTCTTGTCACATAATTCCTTGGGAAACAGAAGATGAATTTAAAATAGTTATTGATGGAATAAGGAAAGAATCTCATTCCCCCTTCATGAACTCTAAGTCAACAGTGCTTTCATTCAGGATGTAGGCAGTGGATAAAATCTATTCTGGAGAGAAAGGGATGAAAATGTTACATTTTTAAACAATTTATTATTAATATAAAATGGGTTAGCTGACTCAGATCAGCCCACTACAGATACTTATAGAAACATAAATGTTTAGTAAGTGAAAACTTAATACAAAATGATGACTCGATATTTGGTTGACTATTCACAATGACAAGTTTTAGATGGCATAAAAGTAATCCACAGCTACCCATCAGTTTTCTAAGTTACTCAGCCTTTATGATCATTTTGAAGAGAAGCCTGGGACTGAAAAACAGCAAGTAACCTGGGGTGTTTATACAAATGTTATATCATTTTTAGGTGCCCTAAGTTTGCTATTAAACACTCATAAAACCTATAAGTGTTACAAAGACAAATGCCATTGTTACTTAGGTCAAACACAGCCATTACAAAAAGGTCTCATAACTCAGAGATAAGTTTTGTAAATATTTTTAAAAGAAAAACAATATATACATGTATTGACTACAATAACCATGGAAAACACATATATATGTAGATATATATATAGAGAGAGATATAGATATATACATACATACTTTTAGACATATGAAAGTAGAGTTCATTTAATATCTACTGGCAAAAGAGTAATTTAATCATTTAATTGCTCTTAAAATTGTACATGAAATGCCATTTCTAGTCTTGTTTTAAAAACCAATTAGAAAAAGAGAAAGTTCAGAATCTTGTGCCATACTTACTTACTTCAAAATGTTTTAGTTAATATCACCAAATTTATAATATTTTTGTTTCTTGTTATGGTATCAATTTAATTTTGTGTGATACATAACGCAAAACAAACAAGTTTGATATATATATATATATGAGATATATAAATTGATCGGGAACACATGCAGCCAAGAATATTGCTTTAGTGTATTTTCCTCTTTTTAATTATAGTATAGGGATGCTATTAATTTAATATGTTATGAAAACTAACTAAGTATCTATTGAGAGAAGCATAATCTACACATAGAATTGGATAGTATTTAAAATCAAAAAGGAAATTGTGTATGCATCAGTTTCAATAAATCTGGAGTACATGATGCTAAACAAGACAAGACAGTCCTGTAAAGACACAGTATGTGTACCTAGAGTAATCAAATTTACAGAGATAAAAAGCAGTAGCTTTATAGTTTTGTGGAAAGAAAGAAATGAGGAGTTGCTACTCGGTGACTCTAAAGTTTCAGCTATGCAAAGTAAAAGAGAACTAGTTTACTGCAAGGAGAGCTAGTCACTTGGTGTGTATGCATCACTATGCACACAGTCAGCAAAGATACAGTAGATTAAAGATGGGCCAGAACAGTGGATAGGTCAAGTGTTCTCACAGTATTTAAAAAGACAGACAGAGGGAAAAACCATGACCACTAAAAATAATAAGCTACTAGAGAAACAGGGTTTTCATACTGAAGATATTACTAGGGAGGGGGATCTAAATCATGACTTGTGTAACTTTTAAAAATAACTGAGTGATTTCCTCCAAATTTAATCTCTTAAAAATGCTTTTAATGTTTGTTTCAATGTAAGAAATTGTAGATTAAAAACCTAGGCAAAAATTCAGAAATTATAGTTGGTAAAAATCTGAATTTTAAAATGTACTACTTAATGCTATTAAAAGATCTCCTTGAAGTACGTGTATTTTTCCTCTAGTCTATTGATGTATTTTTTCTATCAGTTCTTAAATATTGCTGTTCCAGGTCATTGTGGTTGCTAAATGCCATACCAGAGTGGAATATTTATGTTGGATACATCCTTGAGAATATATCATCTTCAGTGGAAAAACACAAAAATACGGGCTTGCATAACATTATAAAGACTTTGAAACCCAAAATATTATCTTTTAAATAAAGATGATGAAAAAAGTTCACATCTACCAATTATACTATTATTCTGGAGACCCTGCATTCCCAAACTAGCCCTGAAAACAAACAAGGACCTCACACCAGAGAGTTGTATTGCCATAGGAAGTGTTGCATAACTGACATGTAAACAGCTTAGCTGAGGGTAGGTATGAACTTCCATAACTACTGCTTATACTATTATTTTTATATTATATTATAATTTTACTATCATTCCTAGTCTCCAAATTCATCTCTTAGTTGCAAAGTATAACATTAGGCAATATGCATCTTTCGAATAATCTGGATTTTAATGTTCTTATAAATTTAGATGGAAACTTTCCTACACACAGCAATCATCATGGGCCTATAAAAAAAAATCTCACTCATTTTTAGATCAGACTAACCTTTCGGTGTTGGAGCTGCAGACAAAGAACACGCACACACAAAGATATAAGCTGCGTTAGGGTTTTACTTTCTGTATGAGGCAGTGGTAAGAGTGTGGGTTCAAGTATTCCTGTTTCTGTTTCTCCTTTTCTCCATTTCTCCCTGTTTTCCTTCTCCCTTCCTTTCTTTCACAACTTCCTTCTTATATGAATAAGTGATCAGTAAAGCTATTAGGTGTCCCTGAATGAATAAGGAGATCTGTTCTGTTAGGGGTTAGGCTCTGAGAGAGGGACTTAGCACTGAGGGCAGAGGCTAGTGCAAGGAAGTTGGGATGCAGAGGAACATTGTGAGAGGGCCTGGAGCTGCAGCCAGCTGAAGCAGGGCAGAAATGCCAGAAAATATGATGCGGTAGCCATGACTAATAGCAGCATCTACAGTTATTCCCACCACAGAGGTGAGGTTACAGTATGGAAAGGGGAAGGAAACAGTGCATGTTGTGCGGTTTTGTAGATGAATTTCTAAGTGGTCTTATTAGATAAAAAACACGGCCCAAATACAGGGGAGAAAGACTTAGAGATCAGGGGAATATGGAGAGCCACAGCTAACCTTACCTCACCAACTCAGCAGCTTCCAAATATGAGCTACTTCCTGTCTAACCACGCCTTTATACGCCTTGCTTTTCTGCCCTCTCATTGGCTCTTAGCCCAGCTACATCACTTCCTTGTCATTGCCTGTCTGTACAGACCTCCAGGTCTCTATGGTTAGTACTGGGATTAAAAGCGTGTGTCACCACGCTTGGCTATGTTTCCTAGTATGACCTTGAACACACACAGACCCTGCCTGCTAAGTGATTGAATGAAGAGCGTGTGCTGCCTGACTTTGTTTACTTAAAATGGCTGGCCTTTCTCCCCTGATCTCCAGGCAAGCTTTATTTATCAAAGCACAAATAAAATATTACCTCAGGGCTTTATGGCATTTGGAATAATTAATGGGAACTTTTAGCTTTTGTTATGTAGAAACCAACAGGGAAATAAGTAGTGATAAAACCACATTTGCATGTGTCAGTGTGTACGCATATTTCCTAGATTTATTTATTATTGGGACTGAGATTTTGTTCCTCTGTTAGCAGCAAATACACTTAGAACTGGTCTTGGTTTAAAGTCATATTAACATCCATTGGAAGGAATCAAGTTTCCTGGAGAAAAATAACTAGTTTTAGGGCTGGGTTAGCAGAAGTACATGAAGGAATGTTATGTTTGGCAAGAAAATATGGAATATTCAAAAGCAGGTGGGAACATGTCATGCAGGCATAGAGGCCAGGCTTTAAAGGGCTCCACTGGCCAGATGTGGGGAAACTGATGGAATCTTAATTATGTTCTCTTGAGTGAAATAGAAAGTTGAAAGTATACTCCGAAATAAAAATAAATGGATAAACGAGAAAACACATAATAACTTCTCTAGAGTAATATGTTGTTCACATCAAAAGGAATGATTGTGTGGAAACATTATCATTTGACAATAAACTGTGCATTTCATTTATCATAATCTGTTCAAGATTTATTTGTTTCTTAAGTTAAAAAAATAATGTATGTACATGAGTGTTTTGCCTACATATATGTCTGTGCACCACTTGAATGACTGTTGCTTTTGGAGACCACAATAGGGGATTGTATCCCCTGGAACTGGATTTAATGACAATTGTGAACTTTAATGTGGGCATTGGGAATCAAACCTGGGTCCTCTGGAAGAACAGCTGGTGTTCTTAATTGCTAAGCTATCTCTTCTGCCTCAGTTTATCTCTGTTTTCATATGTGAAAATGTCATTTCTTTTCAGAAATTAGTAGTATTCTATCATACACATCATACCACAATCTGGATATTCAGATTGTTCTCATTTTTGCTAGTGCAAATAATGGTACTTTGAATGTTGATGTTTGAATATCTCTTCTAGTTATTGATTTCAATAATTTTGAGTATACCTGGTGGTGAATGGATGGACCATACAGAAATGCCATGGCTTGAGATAGAGAGATCATCATAACATTTCACACAGTGATCGAACCATGTTCATTTCCATCAGCAATATGCAAAGATTCTACTTCCCTACATCTGCGCTGATGATTTTTTTCTCTCTTGAAATAGCAAAATTTGCTTTTGTGATCTTTTTGATCCCGAATAGAGTAGAACAGTCTTAGTTGCTTTCTTATTTCAGTGATAAAATATCCTGACAAAAGGGATTGGGTTTATTTTGGCCTAAATTTCCAGAGTGATGCAACCCATCACGGCAGAGAAGACGTAGCAGTGGGCAGAGAAGTCATAGCGGGGCTGCTCAAAAAAGTCTCAATAGCCACCCCCAGTGACCTACTCACTTCAGTGAGGGTTCATTGCCTCACAATTCCGAAGCCTTCCTAGACAGCTAAGGACTTTTCAGTCAAACACATAAATGTATGGGGAAATTTAACTTTCAAACTACAACAAATTCCTACCCTCTCATATCGGTGGTTTTAACAAGAGTCTTAGTTAAGGTTTCTCTGGCTGTGATAATACACCATAACCAACAACAGCTTGTAGAGGAAGAGGTTTATTTTATCTTACACTTCCACGTCACAGTCCATCATCAAAGGAAGTCAGGGCAGGAACCCAAGGCAGAAATCTGGTGCTAGAAACTGAAGAGGAAGCCATGGAGGAGTTACTGCTTACTGGCTTGGTCCTCGGGGCCTGCTCTGTGTGATTTCTTATACACTTGCAGGACCATGCCTAGGGGTAACACAACACCCAATGGGCTGGGACCTCCCATATCAGTAGCTAATTAATGAAATGCCCCACAGACCTACCTCCAGGCCGGTCTATAGAGGCATTTTCTCCATTGTGGTTCATTCTTCTCAGATACATCAAGGCTTTTGTCAAGATGTCAATAACCAAGCAGTATGACAAATTAAAGATTTCATGCCATGAACTATACATTTCTTTTTACTAATTGTTATAGAAAAGCTAGTCATTTGTTTATGAAGTTCATACAATTTTGAATCAAGGTAAATGGTCCTTTAACTGAGACTTGATATCACTAGTGTCAGACTGCTATGAATATGCTCTTCTGAGTAATAAATGCTAAAACTGCATTTCACTCATTCCATACAGTTTTTTAAGTGTGGGATAATAATATCTGGGGTTGGGCAAAATAATAGTCTGTGAAAAAGTCTGTACCATGATGCTGACAGATTCATTCACAACTAGAACAGTTATAATGGATAACAGTTATAATGGTTAACAGTTGCCCAAGAATTTATAACCTGTTCCAAAGGAATTAACACACCTTTCCTAATGAGGTGTCATTAGAACTGAACTCTAAAACAGAAGTAGGAATTTAGCTTGTAGGAGAAGCCTTGGAGAAAAGAGAACAGATAACAAAGTTGTCATGGAGGTGATACAGTATAAGAAAGCAAGTTCCTCAAGGGTCAGTAGTGACCAAATTCTGCAAGGTCTTGCAGAGCACATGGAAATATTCTGTTCTTTAACCACAAACAACAAGAATCTATTAAAGGTTGTTCAGTAGAATGTTATCATGGAAATGTCAAACACTTCAGCCTCATGTCTGTTCTGAGGAAGTGGAGGGAGTTGTGAACCTAGAAGTCACTAGTACGCAGTTTATAAAAAAAAAAAAAATCTTGTGTACGATTGAACATGCCAAGAGGAGAAAGTAGAAAGTAGAACATAAAGGAAAGCCCAGACACAAACTCTGTTAACAGTTTACATTATGAAGAGAGAGAAATGGGAAATTGACCCCCAATCAGAAGCACAGGAAAAAAACAAGTATGGGGAAGGACAGAGGTTGTGAATAGAGCATTTTCAATTGAAAGGGGATAACTTGTCAGTGTTGTGTGCAGCCAGGATGTCATGCGAGGGACCGCTGAAAACTGTCTACTGGATACAGACATACAGAAAAGTCATTGGTGACTCGAGCAGGAAAGGGCCACGGGAAAGGACATGTCCCAGTGGTCTAAGGAGTGCTTGGGAGATGAGGATAGAGTCAGTCAGGGGACAAGGTTTTGCAAAGCATGTGGTAGTAAAGAGGGTGTGAAAAGAGGGAAGTGCTGTAGAGGATGTCTGCTCAAGGGGGGAGGGTCAGTTGTGCTTGGTATGTTAGAAGTTAGCATATATTTAAACATGGATGAAGATAGCCTTCAGTAAAAGAACTGCGGAGGAGGAGGGACAGAGAGATGGAGACAGGGAGAGAGAAAGAGAAAGAGAGGGAGAGGGAGAGGGAGAGGGAGAGGGAGAGAGAACTTGAGACTGGAGGTTTTATCAATGCACTCATGGAGAAAAGGCATAAGGACAGTCTGGATGCAGGTATAGGAAGGTTGCATTAGGATGCACACCCTATTAGTGGCTCTGCTTCAGTTCATCTGATTTAAAATAACCCAGGGCTATTTCCTAAGTTGTAAGTTTAAAAAATGGATATAGATAACATAATACTTAGCATCCATTTCACTCCTAGAATTCATCAAATTATCCCTGATTTTTAATTCTCTCAATGTCAAAAAAAGTCAGGTTTTAAGTGCTGTTTTATTTTCAGTGAACAGTTTTTGCAAAATGTATACTGCATGAATATCCTCTAGGTAGACAACAGTGAATGGATAAGGATTTGTCCCACTCTTCACTGATTGTACTACTTAATGTGAGTGGCAGTCATCTGCCATTCTCCAAAGAGAGGAGTGGTGAGGTCCTTGAGCAAATGAAACAGGTTTCTTTTTTAATCTCCTTATCATGATTCTTATCCAGCCACCAAAAGTTCAAACATCAAAGATTCTTTCAAATTCTTGTACTGCAGACCTATAAGAAGTTTGTTAAAGGCTTTTTTAAGGGCTTTAGAGCAGACCTTAAAGAGCCTTTATGCTTTCCAGATGACATCATACCTCAAGGCCATGCTTTAAAATAATGATAATATTTGTTGAATCATTTTTTCACAAAAGTACAGAATTTATGTTGATAACTACTTCTCAGGAAACAATGGAATAAAATGACTCACGTTAATTTCATAAAGACAAATTACATCACAAAAGACAGACTTTTCAGGTCCTGACTTTAATTTAGTTAAAATGTTTGCTGCCATATTCATTTGGAAAATAACAAAGAACTGGCAAACAGCATCTTGAGCAACTGTTTTAGGATTTCTTACGAGGCCATATCATTAGTACCTCCTCCAATGGGAAGAGAAATATATTGTCTTATCAAGTCACAGGTAGCTCTGATGACAAGATGCCTTGGGTGCTACAGCACATTGCTCCGCCAAGACCACTACCACTGTGCTTTTATTTTAAAGTTACTTGTGAACACTGCTTCAGAAAAGCACTTTCTCCATCTACTGTCCTGGTACGTTGATGGTGACATGGCCACCAGGGGGAAACCTTGGACCACAAACGTCCATCATTCTGCACTTCTACAGCAAAATCCAACTTCTTAAAAACCACAGCACAATTTATTATAAATAACTAATACGTCATTTCAAATCTTGTACACACTCTAAGATGCAATTTATACAGAATTTATATATCTGTATATGTGTATAATGTATAATTATCCAAAAGAAAAATACATTTTCTTGATTTTATAATAATCATATATTAATACAAATGGCAAATATCTATATGTGTGTGGATGTAGGTGTTGGTATGTATGTGCATACCTACATGTGGGTGGATGTGCTTCTGTGTCAAGCACTTGTTTCTGGGGGCTTTTGGAGGACAGGTATAATATTTTTTATTTTTGAGACTGGGTTTCTCACTGAACCTAGAGTTCAATTTAGCAAGACACGTCAGCCAGCAAGCTACAGATAACTGGTTGTCTCCCCTGCCCAAGTTCTGAGATTGCAAGGGTGTGTTCTGCCTAGAATTAACACGTGTTTTTGCTGGGATGCTTTATATTGGAGATGGATAATCTATGTTTACACTAAAAGGTTAATTTCAGATCAAATTCCTCCACTAGTTTATAGGTTCTTGCAGAAAAGTGAGTCACAGGCTGGAATTTATGCTTCACACACGGTTTTTGTATTAATCATCTAATCCCCTCTCTGTGGCATTATGTCACATTACACTGGGTAACCACTTCCCATAAGAAGTCATTTGGGGCATGATTCCCTCACTATGACTAAGAATGTAATAAATTCACTGTATTCCCATGATCTAACACATCCTTATTTGATACCTTAAGGACACCTTAAAAGGATCCTTTCCCACATTTCCCACAAGGTAAAGGAAACCATGATGCTTAGAACAATTCCTCAGTGTACAGAGAGATTGCCGCGGAAGATGAGTCAGGTGTTGGAAACTATGGCTGTACTTGGAGGTGATGTTTGCATTGTAAAGGGATGAGCATAGTTACAGCATGAATTAATGACTACCGAAAACATCCTAAAACCAAGATACGTTCTCCAGAGCACAATTATCCATAACTACCTGTGTTAGAAAGGTTTGTCTATAAAATGTCTGTGTTTCACAGTCCTTATTCTCAGGGACTGAAAGTGGGGTGATTGTGCTAGGTAACATTCAAGCATCTCCAAAATCTCAAACTAAGTAGTTGAGGTTATCTTTCTCCATGAAGGTCAAGAGTGAACTTGACATTGGAACACAGATCAATTCATTGTCAGTCCCAGCTTCAGTGGTAAATAGGGAAGCCACAAGAATTTCTAGGCCCATTTACGTTAGTTAATAAGTGTCAGTATGGTGTGAAGGTGTCATGGACCTCAGTACATTGAGGCAGAGCATCCATACTTAGAATAAAATTGGGCATTTCTACAAAGTCATAAACATAATGTTTATGTATGAGCCAAAAAGGACCACTTCCAGATATATGGCCAAACCCATAAAGCATATATCCAACAGGAATTTTATGTGCATGCCTGCAGTACCATGTGTGAAAACTGCATGAAAGTATTCCTAAGGAAGCAACTTGTATCTACCAGTAAATAATGAAATATTCTATGTTTATAAAATGGAATATTATGTGGCAACAAAAATAAATGTTCTAGTGATACATACTATGACATGGATGAGCCTCGAGAAACCTATTAATTCAAATAAGACAATTAAAGTTACTCTTGATGTGTTGTATTTTTGTATAAAATCTCCCAGAATAAAGAAATCCTAAAATTGAATATTGATTAAAGTTGCCTCTGTCTTGCAGTAAGGAACTTGGGAAGGGCAATGGGGAGAAACCACTAACAGACAGAAGGTTTCTTTTGGAGGTGATAAAAATGCTCAGAAATTAGATGATGGTAATGATTATAAAATGCATTCCAAATTTGCATAATGACTTCCAGTATATATAATCTCAAAAGTACTTTTATTAAATAATTCTTTATTTTTCATATGTAAAACTTACTTTTATGTAATCAATGTTCATATATGTTTAAAGTCATATGTGCTTGTTTTAACCATTTGTCTATAGCTGGAGTTTTCTCCAGTCCTGCCCAGCCCCACGGATCCCATAACCGCTTATAAAATAATCACTCAGAAGCTCATATTAATTAAACTGCTTGGCCATTAGTTCAGACCTACCACTGTCTAGCTCTTACACTTAAACTCACCCCATTTCTATTAATCTATACCTTGCCACGTGACTCATGGCTTACCGGTACTTTTTACATCCTGCTCCTCATCGCAGTGGCTGGCAGCATCTCTCTGCCTCAGCCTTTCACTTCCCAGACTTCTACTCTCTCTTTGTCCTGCCTATACTTCCTGCCTGGCTATTGGCCATCAGCGTTTTACTTATCAATCACTCATCCACAGCATTTGTCTACTTTTATTTTGATTATTATTTATTATTTTATTGAACCTATCACTGCCTGAATTCTAAGAAAGTGCTTTGGTATAAAACTACATTCTCCAGACTAAACAGATGTGAAAGATATGAGAATAGGTTACTCTATTCTTAAGACTCAAAAGGGAAGGTGTGTGTGTGTGTGAGTGTGTGTGTGCGTGTGTGTGTGTGTGTGTGTGTGTGTGTGTGTGTATAAAGCATTAGACCAAAGCATACTACCAGTGACCAATGTGTTTGGTCATATAACCAATATATTTGTTTGAAAGGATATTTCATTTATAACTTTTTAAATTTTTATTCTGTTGTTTTTAATTATTTTTTGAGATTATGTTTTCATCATTTTCTCTTTCCCTTTCTCCCTTCAAACTTTCTCACACACCCTCCTTGCTCTCTTTCAAATTCACAGCTTCATTTTTTTATTGTTATTACACACACAGAGACACATAAATATGTATTTCTAAATAATGTTACTTGCATATGTGTATATATATGTATATGTATATGTTTTGGGTGCTGGTCATTTGATATTATATAGTCAATTGATGCACTTCTCCCTGGGGAAGACCATTTCTCCCACTCTCAGCATTCCTTGGTCTCCTGTAGTTCTTTGTGTTGGGTGAGGCATTATGAGCTTATTCTGAATATTTGCCCTTATATCCACAGACAAGTGTAGTCGTCACCCCTCATCAAGAAAGCTTCTCTCTGCAACAGATAGAGTCCATAAAAGAAAGCCACAACCAATCCAAATACAGAGTTGTAGAGCCCAGTCCCATTAGATATATCTACAGTATAACTCCCAACCCTAAGTTTCAGGAATCTGTGTGTGTGTGTGGCTGGAGTTGTAAGTGCCTGGTTTTCAGTTAGAAATCATGAAGTATTCATAGTCACATTTGCATTCTTTAGTTAAAAACAAGCAAACAAACAACTTCATAGGAAGGAAGGTTTAAATTCTCTAAACGGTGCTATTGAAACCTGTTACAGATCCCGCCTCACTCACAAAGGATGTCAAGTATGTATGTCATCACCCCAGGGCCGTCTTGTGTTTCATCATGTCGTCTTACCCTGACCCTCCTCAGAAGCACTCTAAGTGCTGCCCCTTTTATGTCACTCCTTTAAACAGCCCAGAAACAGTTAGAACATATGTGCTCATAAATCCCTAATACAATAATAAATGTGGTAAAATTCCAAAGTGGCTGCCTTCTTCTTCGCCTTCCTTGACCTGACCCAAAAGCCTGACAGATTAAAACAAAGGCCTGAAGAACTTTATCTCTGGCCACTAGAGCCTTCCCTGCCCAGTCTGGACCAATCCAAAAAATTTAAGACCAAAGCAGGATTTTTTTTTTTACACCAAATATTGTCCCCACCAGCATCTTTGTTCAAAATGACCAACCCTAAACTGGGG